>JABFPN010005772.1:0-12546 GCA_022817305.1 Leptoteleia sp. ZL-2020
TGTTCAGTACATGTTTTATTAAGTGACCGATTTAATTCGGAAAATCTATTTTTTTATATTTTTGTATATAGGGGTTGTTTAAGGGTGGTTTTACAAAAATCACCCTTTTTTATGTGTGCATATAGCTAGAATTTATATTATCGTTATTTTTTTGCTTTTTTACCGATGTTGATTTTTGAGTCCGAAAATTTTCTAAGTCCGACAATTCGTTGGATATCCAACGTTTGAAACTTCCTGCACATTGAAATACCTTGATGTAAATATTACAAAACAAATTGGAGACCAATCAACAACATCACAATCAACAACCCCCACCATTATTTGTAGGATGGCAATGCTACATCATACATACATATATATATATATATATATATGTACACATATATGCATACATACAAACAAAACAGTGATGCCACGCTAAAAAATAATGGTGTGCGCGTGTCGCATGCGTGTGTCAATGTTGTGAATACGGCTCTAAGAAGCCGATAAAACGGCTTTGGAGGGAAGGAAAGATAACTGTTTGGAATAAGGGAATTTATTAAAATGGACAACATTAAAGAGCCATAACGCACTAGAAAGTGATGAATCAGTTTCTTGAAATCGAAAGAGAGAGAGCGAGAACGCACAGCTGGAAGTTTAGGCGGGTAAGGCTCCAAAATGTTATTCGGAGAAGGGGAACTGCGCGACGGTAAACGCAAGAGCGGAGGGAGCGAAGAAGTTGTGTCGTAGAGGGGATTGTACAGAGTGGGATAGAAGGAACAACAGTTAAATCCGACCCACGAAAACCGTGTTATCATTTTGGTGCGAACGCTCAAAGCAGAAGGACGCTCTTCTCTTGCAGTGCGTGTATCTACTTCTATTGCAAACTTCTAATAAGAATCCGTAGTTTGCGATACGAAACGTGACGGGACGAGTGCCATTTTATGTATCAGTAATATTAGTATATCGAGCAAATAAAATTCACGCGGCATCTAAGTAAGAGCAGTAATGTCTGGGAACGTATTCAGCGGTGCGGAGACGGCAGCAGTTAGTCATGGAGAAGACTTAAAGAAATACCGCAACAGTGGTCATGTGAATAGTAAATTATCGACGATACCAGGCAAACGCCCAAAGAAGTTCCTTACAAATGACGAGAAGCTCACTGCAATCGACAGGGTTCATGCAGGCGAAAGTAAGGCGTCGGTGGCAAGGAACCTAGGTATTCCAGAGTCAACGCTCAGGGGATGGTGCAAGACAGAATTAAGATTGCGCGAAAGAAGATCTAGTGAACAAATTAATAGCCCAAATAAAAATACAAAAGGCATCTTGGGACCCACTATCGGCAACCCTAGACAATTTACAAGTGATCTCGAGAACATTGCTGAGAATACTGATTTAACCGCCACCACCAACAGGTCTAAATTTTTGAATCCGCTTGAAAATGCCAACAAATTTAATCATATGATGAACCTGGAGAAGACCTCGAATTTGTGTCCGATTTTGAACTCAACAAATGGCTTTGTGGGGGAAGTGATTAACCATCCGCAATATTGGAGTAGTTGCCCGATAACAAACCCCATAAATAACGGGGCGTCGTTGGCAGTAAGGACAGTAGCATTTGAACGAGGGTCTACTTCCAGATATATGCCTTACACAAATAAAGTTGTAAAGAAACAATGGCAATACCAGCGATCACAACAGTGCAACCACACACAGCCACCTCAACAACTACAACAACTACAAGAGCCCGCGATTCCCGTTGCTGAAAATTTGACGAGATGTGAGACTAGTGTCAGTCCGGCAGATAGTTTCACACTTAAAGATCGGAGAATAATGGACAAGTCGGAGGCTATAAGATCTGGAGAAGACTTCCTGAAATGGCTACAAGATAATTTGGGGTCGAATATAACCCAAACTAATATCTCGAGCATTAAACAATTGCTCGATAAATTGAAACAGGAGGAAAGAACACGGCAACCATCGACGAACAACCAGAACAGCAGGAAGAGGAGAAAACCACGAAAAGAGGATTTGAGGAAAATATCCAGAATTGACTAACAAGACAAGATCGGCTATCCGTCGGGCCATTGATGTGCCGATCAACAGCTAAAGACGATCATCCGATGTATATATGTATATAATTATTATTTAGTTTAAACAAGTTGTTGTCCGCATCGTGACACATTTTCTCTATTACCTTTAATTTGTTAATTAATTACAATTTTTTCTACGCGTCGTAATGCATGTCTAGTATAATTTCATTTAAATTTCATTTCAATTGAGTAATGTAATTTAGTTTTTATATGAGAAAATAAAATAATGACAAATAAAAACACTATTACTATTATTATTTACTTATATATCAAACCCCATACCCTTATGCAGATTAAATCTTAATTATATATTTTCCATTTCAAATATCAGATTCTTAATTTCTTATATTTCAGATCAATTTTTTAAAACAATTTGTTCATACTTCTGTAACTTCTTTTAATTTAACATTCTTAAAAATAACTTTATAAAGTATATTTATTCATATGATGAATTTAATATTAATTTATTTTTATATTATTAAATATATAAATTAAATATAAAAAATTAAAAAATATACGAATTATGAATTTAACATTATTAATTTAATAAATGAATAGAAAATAATATTATTCGAGCCTGACTCATAACTGTCATGTATGTTTAATAAACTATATTTAAAAATGTAGTACATAACAGTTATTAAATATGTATAAGGAAAGTTGAATTATAACTATTTCTTAACATTAAACATTTTCTTTTTTCAGTGTATATAATAATTTAAAATATAATACTATTTTTGAAACATCACGACCAAACATTGGCAAAATTAGTTTTTCGTATATAATAAATGGCCAGCTAATACAATGTAATCTTTGGGAGTATGAGAGTAATAATTATCGCTTTTTGTTATTATTCTTCAAAACACATATCATTATAATCTGCAATACTCTCCTAATATTATAAAAGGTTTTAATAGGACAAGCACAACCATCATACCGCGCTAATTCTCAACTACGTTCATAAAGGCGTGGCGTCATATTAACCATCTTTGTTAGACGCGTTCTTTTTTTATTAAAAAAAAAGTATTCATAACAATTTATAGATAAAATTTAATGGCTATACTAAAATATTAGAATGCCCCCATATACTACAAACACTTTAGAATACATAACATAGTTAATTATATAAGAAATTTCAACAAAATGCATACATATGTGTACACATACCTGTTTTTGTATGCATAAAAATTCATTATTCAATAAATTTAAAATGTAACAATTCTAAAACAAGTGTACGTAATTTTACTTAAATTGTCATACCTTTTTCAACACTAGACGTTTAAATCATCTGCAACTGATTTTATCTTGTTATCAGCGTCAACAAATACATTTTTTAGTAGTTAAAATACTTTAATTTCAAAACATTTTGAAATCGTAGAAGCTTTTGTACAATCCGAAAAACACAAACAACAACTTTTAAATGACAAAAAAGAAAAAAATACAAACCAGCCGTTAGTTTATTCGCTCATTCTGTTCGACAAAATTAATGCTTTTCGCAATAACGCTTGTACTCGGTACGTACTGTAATTTTTAACAAAACCACTTTCATATGATGCACATTTATGATGCGTTTATATTGTTTCATCTTAAGAAAAGTATCAATACATACCAAGTATAATTGTTAATCCGAAAAACTTGCCTAATTAGTCAACAACAGAACAAAAAATTTACACTACATTATACCGACAATACACAACACAAGGAGACTCTTGGCGCGAGACTAACACTTGAAGTTAGTTACAAAGCGTTCAACAAAACTACCTCATTTTCTCTCGTATACATACAATATTTTCTCTGTCTTTCGTGTTATCACAAATACAAATCTGTTGTTAGCTATTCATATTGGCGTAAAGTAACCTTTAAATATATTTTATCAATTAAAAAAATCATGAGCACTTCGACAATATCTTTTGTGAGAAGTATTTCCACATCCTGTATAAATTATGGAAAAAGAAACTTTAATAAATTTCAATTAGTAAATAAAAGGGGAATGAGAGTTGCTAAAGAACGAAGAGCAAAAAATCAGTACGATGAACATTTAATGGTTAATAGTAAGTAAAATTTATTATAAATAAAATCTTTTTCAGTTAATGCTGTAAAATGATTAATTAAATAATATATTTATTTGCATATACTGAAGACAATAATTAAAATATTTCAAATAATCTTGTTAAAATTTTCATTTAGACATTTATAAAAAAAATTGTGTACCAAAACATAAAATTCAGTTTTGTTCATTTGGTTAATAATTCATAATATATGTAAATAATGACAAATTTGTATATAATAATTTGATATTTGTTCTTGACCGTTTTAAAATTGTTCAGTTTAAATACAACTATTAAAAAAAGTAGTTCTAATGTTTTGTATAACTTTCAAACTATTATACTTGCTATTATATTATTTTTGAATAAATATATACATTAAAATTTAATTTGAATATTAGTAATTTAATTCAATACTAAAGAATTAATTAATCTTCTTCTAATTTGATATATTATACTATATACTTATGTAATTTATAATATATATTTGTTTACTATAATAAGCATTGATCAAAAATCAAAATATTTACGTAGGATTGACAAGAAAAACAATTAAATATTTTTTCTCCGTCTGTTAATTTTCATTATATTGTATTTTTCTTTCTCAATTCGACCGTTAATTTTAGGACAACAGACAAAATTGAGAAAGAAAAATACAGTATAACAAAAACAATTATTTCATATTTTATAAATAATTTAATTATCAATATTACTGTTAAGATTAAATTTCTAATGTCAAATTAAAATCAAAAATACATGTAACAAAATTTTAAAACCTTGATACTTTTAAATCTTTGCAGTACTGAAGTCTAACTGAAACTTGAATTTTGAGAATCATGCCAGTATCTTGAAACATAAACAATATGGAACAATTTTTTTTAATCTTCCTTACAAAATAAAACAATGCCTTCGACGTTTGTTAGTTATACAAACTTTTTTCAATTAAATATCCCTCTTTATTCTGATTGCTTAGAGATCTATATCCTTTGGTGCTTCCAAAATATCAAAAATAAAAGTATGAAACTGCAGCTGTTAATTTACCGATAGGAGAATAATATTAATATAATTAATTTATTTTAAAAAAAGAAAAAAAATGAAAGTTATTGAATTATATCTTCTAAATATGTTTAATTTAATATATTGAAATTAATTTAAGGTACATTTTTTTAATATATATAATTTAAATTCTGCAGTTAAATACAAGTAAGTTACATTTGGATTTAGTACACTAAATTAATATCAAAATATAAATAATTTTTTTTATTTTCAATCATTAATTTTTTAGCACATTTATCATATAACAAATCCAATGCTTGTATTATAAGTGTTAATAAGCCAATAAATAGATATAATAAAAAATTTATAATTTAAAGACTCATAACATAAACTAATATTATCGCTTACTTTATTAGTTTTTATAAATTTGATTATTTAATTTGGTAAATTATGTAATAATATAACTACTTTAAATTCATATTTATTAATTGTTTTCAGAACGGGGTTTAAAGTTAAATGGTTACATTGACAAATGGGGACGTTTTCACGCAGTTCAAGAAAGATTGCCGCAACTTATTGTTCCTAATTTAGAGAATTTTCCTCTAAAAGCTTATGTGAGTTATAAAACAGATGATATCACGCAGCCAGAATTTACAGCTGAACAATTGTTCAATGCAGTATATGCTAATAAAATAATCGATGATTTTGACAATAATAAGTTACATGCTGATGGATCACCAATAGAACCTAGTGAAAATGAAAAAATGACACCTAAAGAAGCAAAAGATAAAGCTAGTAAAACAGGCACAGACTTATTTACTCATGGTGATTTGAGACCATCTTGGTTATATTAAATTTTATTACAATTCTATATATATATATATATATTGTATGTAGCCATGAGGTATGTATAAAATAGCAAATAAAGACTTATTTAAACAATCTCTTCTAATTTATTTATTAAACATGTATGTATCAAAAATATTCATATTAAAATATATTGTAAGAAAATTAATTTTGTTAAAAAGTATGAAAGCAGTTAAATTACTTGAAAATTTGAATTAAAAACTTTCCATATTTATGTAACTGATGATGTTAATATTTTATTAAAATTATATTTAGTTAAAAACAAAACATTTTTCTTGTTAAAAAAAAAACAATTTCATGTTTCCTTCAGAAATTTGTTGTAACAAGTCATATGCAAATATTATCTTATCTAATTGGCTCCACCAAGAAATAAATAAATATTGATTTCTCAAACCGTCAGATTAAATATATAAATACTTGAGGAATTCTAATGTGTAAATTGTGTAAATTAAAACAACATTTATTTGTTAATATACTTTATTTAAACACTAATAGAACAAATATATATTTTTTACATTTTACTTGAGCATTACAATTTTTTTAAAAAACTATACTTTGCTACTTATAATTTTATGAATAAATGATCCATTACAAATATTGTTATTTAACATTAATTTTATTTTTCTATTTATTACATTTTTATTCTGGATATTACATTATGTTTTACATCAACAAAAAGCATGGTTATTAAATAAAATAATTATAAATTGAATTAAACTAACACTTATATATTTAATATTAATCTTGTTAATCTAACATGTTAATGAATTCATATTTGGTTTGATCATATTATTATATTCAATTGCTTTATTTAATGAAGTAATAACACTGAAACTTCTCTTCCTCAACGTATTTGGGACCAAAACTTGCAAAACTATGAACAAGTTTATTTGAATGCATGAATGAAACTGAAAATATTGTCAAAGAAATGAGGCTCCTATGTAATTATTAGAACTGGTATTTAAGATTTAAACGCCCTCTTTCTAAGTGTATTAATATCCATGAAAATAAAGAATAGTCATATAATTTACATCTCACTATAAGTCTTCCTTTATGTATAAACGTACAAGCATATACTTTTTTTAAGTAAATAATACTCGTTTAATATTTTCACAGCTAATACAAGACTTGCAAACATTTTAAATTTAATTTAAAATGTACATATATACATCTACTTTTATACAATATGAACAGCTGACAACACAGTTGGTTTATTAACAGAATAAGAATCCTATTTAATCTACTTCTTATTTATAAGTAATAATATAAATAAGAAAAATGTTAGATAAAAACTTCTATTTAACACAACGCTGCTAGCTTTCGAACTGTAGACAAATCTCGTATCAACATCTGAACAGTTTGTTTTGTTCTTGGGTGTAATTCTGATCCAGAAGCATCATCAGAATCCATTTCTTCTAAAACTAAAATATTATTGTTATTAATTAATGTAAATAATAGTAAATATGAATTTATTAAATAATTCAAATATTATTATTTTGATACCTGCAACTTGTCTTATTCTTGAAACATTAAAATAATGTATCAGATTTTTATAAAAAATTTTGTTTTATAAATTTTACAATTTTATAGTAGTTGACTATAATTAATTGCATCTATAAATTATTTATATTCATGTCCATTATATAGAAATTCTCATAATTAATTAAATATAGTTCTGAATATATTCATTGAGTATATGGTAATGAATGTTATTACTTATTTTAATTATATTAAATAACAATTCTTTATTACAGATTTAATGAATTAACTTAAAATTAAAAAAAATAGAGAAATAAAAATTAATGAAAATGTTTAATAAATGCATTAATTAATTTTTAGTCATTACAACAAAATGAATTTTATCGATAAAATTTTAATTAAAAATTTCTTATTTATGCATTTTATTGACCACGAAGTGATATATATATAGTACCATTTATATAAGTATTTAAATTATTTTAGCATGTTATATATTTTTAAATTTTGCAAAGTTACAATTATAATTATATAAATAATATATAAATGTACCACTTTTTATTCTGTTTCTAAAAGCTAAAAACAAGTACAAATTTAAAGGTTAAAATAAATTTTATTAATATAGTTTATTAATATAGTCAATATAAGTATAAGAAAATAATATGCAATTAAATAATACAAAATAATTTTTCAGTATTTACCAGAAACTTGAGCTTCTATAGCAGTTAAGCGCGAATCAATATGATTTTGAAAATGTTCAATATGTTCAAGCAATCTTATTCTACATTCTTCTGGATCAATGGGTGCTTCAGGTTCGGGAATAAATGGTTGAATAGGTACTGGTGCATCTATTTCTACTTTTTCAGAATTCAAACTTTGTTGTGTGATAACTTCATCAGACTTTGGTTGTGTATTTGACATGGAAGTTGATTGATTTGATGATTCTGTAAGCAATAAAAGGTATATTTATCAAAAAAAGAATATTATACAGTAAAATGCACTTAAAATCTATTTATAACAAATTTGGAAAGTGCAAGGCTTTTTTATAATAAGATATTAGCTAAATTATTCATATGCATTTTAAAAATCCATTTTTGTTTTATGTATTGTAATGTATTCTTCCAAATTTGGTTTTTGATACTGAACATTTCATTGAATTATAAAATACAACAGAAGGAAAATTAAAAATACGCGCAAACAAACCAAGAAATAAATGTATGAAAAATTATATACCATTTTGGTTATTTTCTTCAGATACTTGATTTTGATCAAGTGCAGTTTCATTTTTTGTTAATGCATCTAACAATATGTTGTTGTTATTTTGATTTTCCGACTCTTCATTTTTACATGTTATTTTGGATTCATCGGAATGCATGCTATCTTCTTCTAAAATCTTCATCAATTCAGTGTCCGAGGCAATGGATTTTCCATCAACATCTTCTTTCAAAGACCGTGTTATATCGAATTTTAAATCATCAGACTGAAAAACTTCGTTGTTTGTATCAACAACATTGGTTTCTGCTTTCAAATATTCAAACACAGGAACTGGTTCGACATCTACTTGTGGAATTTCCGTTTTCTCCCAATTCTTAGCCCACAAATACAATTTCGGATGATCTTTCTTTCTATATTTTTTGAATTAAAAAATGAGAATAAAAGGGAATAAACAAAAATATAATATATAAGAATACTTTCTATGTTATTCGTGCATGAAAATCATGATTTTACTACCTTATGAATTTCGCTCCTTCTATAAACGAATTGTTTTACTCTTTAAATATACACAACAAAACCTTACTTTTCGTGTATTTGCGATATAAAATATAGCAATGATATACAACTAAAATCAAAAGAGCCCCTCCTACTAGTAGGGACTGAGTATATTTTATATTATATTTTGAATTTTATATTATAAGAAAATTATTGCATTTTTTAGTTACATACTCTGCCACATTGATTTTGACACGTATACTGTGCAGTACTTCTTGTATTTGAAGTAATGATCCCACCAAATCATATGATCGTTTCAACATTGCTCGGCGTCTATCAATTTTCCGTTGATTTCGAGCACAAGATGATAAACTATAAATTCATAAGAATATAATTATAGCATTTATACATATTATATTTCACAAATTTTCTTAGTAAAATTGTTATCAATATAAAAAACAGCATGAAATAAGATTTTTATCGACATTTGGTGGCAATGAATTATAGTTCACATTATAATACAAAATAATTACAAAATTATAATTCATTTAATTTTTTAAACAACAAAAAAACAGCAAAGCCGATACTGCAGATCGCTACCTATACTTAGAACATCACATTAAGAATATTTACTTATATATCTCAATAAACAGCATATAATAAAATAAGAAAATTTCTACAATTGAAATAAATAAAAATTATATTAAATGCTAATGCCTTTATATATAACAATTCATAATATTTGCTAATATTTGAGCAAATATTAAATATAATAGGATAAAAATCTTCCCTATATTAAATAAAAAATTAATTTGTTAATCAACATAGACAGTTAGAAGAGAAATAAGTTTGTAAAAAAAATTACCTCGGTAATTTTCCTTCTTTTATCCATTCTTGATCGTGTGCATATTTTTTCGATGGTCTTTGACGATAAGGATGCCTACACGTGTAACAAATGTATTTTTCAGGAACATCCTTTTCTCTTTCAATGGCATTACAATGGCCATGTTGCCAGCACAAACAAACGTCACATTGTATCATTAACCCATCTTCTTCCATAAAGCCACAAGTACAGTTAATAATTTCTTCGCGTCGAAGTCTCTCCAATTTAACCATTTCACCATTGATCATCATCATTACTCCTTCTTCTAAAATCAGATAGGAACTCTTATTCGACAATTAATTCAAAAATACACATAAAGTATGAGGATTTATAGCGACAAACTTTAGTAAATAAATATGCAGGATAAAAGTGCTTTTATGTATGTTTATTGCTGTTATTAGTTGAAAAGCAACGATGAGTTGTCTTGATGCACTTGTTTTAGTTATTGAATGACTTCCAATGATATGTTTCCACTTGAAACAATGTTTTTATTAATTAATGAAATGCAAAACTTGGAACAAATTGGCAACATAAAATACTCGAGAACAAAAATGAATGACTAAATATGGTTTACATCCAAGCCATGCAATCTAACACAACAAAACAGAAACTAAAAAATACCTTCGACATCATTATTATTATCTCTTTTTGTAGTATCCCCTTTCGGGGTATCGCCTTTGTCAAAGCGAGATTCATTTAGTTGACCTAAGAACACAACGCAAATTACACAAGATAACTTCGAATTTTTATTTCTGATACTGAATTTTATTCTAACAATTTGAATATTTAATCTTTTATTCTAATGATTTTATTGTACTTCTTTCATTCGCGTTTCATTTTTTTAAATTCGGTCAAAAATTTCTTATGTTGTACTGTTTTATCAAAATATTAACATTGTTCTATTGTTGTGTGGGTGTGTGTGTGTCAATACGTTACAAATAGAAAAGAAGGAAGAGCTTACATAAACTAAAGAATAATTTGAAAACTAAAATATTTAACTAATAAAAACTAAATAAAATCGCTAATTGCATATTTGTTTGTAATTAGTTTTACTAAAACTATGTTTAACAAGCAAAAATATACTAAATCGGTGCTGTTCAAATGTAAATTAACACATACATCTCAAACGTGCCATTAACGATTGTCTTTTAATGTGATGGCATTATAATGAAAGTGTACTTGACTTACTATTCTCGCTATTTTCATCGCTTTTTGCATCAGATTTTCGACTGAACCGGTAAGAAAATGATGACTTATCAGTGTCTAATGTACTGTCATCTAAATACCCAAAATCATCCGAAGCATCGTGTTGGTCTATAATCAAAATGTTTACGTAGGATTGACAAGAGAAACAATTATAAATATTTTTTCTCCGTCTGTTAATTTTAATTATATTGTATTTTTCTTTCTCAATTTGTCCGTTAATTTTGGGACAACAGACAAAATTGAGAAAGAAAAATACAGTATAACAAAAACAATTATTTCATATTTTATAAATAATTTAATTATTAATATTACCGTTAAAATTAATATAATATTTAGTAATATTATATTAATATTATATAAACAGTAATATTATACAGTGCTCAAGAACTTGAATTTTGAGAATCATGCCAGTATCTTGAAATATAAACAATATGAACAAAAATTTTATATGGAACAATTTTGAAAACAATGCCTTGGACGTTTGTTAATTATACAAATTTCTTTCAATGAAATATCCCTCTTTATTCTGATTGGTTAGATATCTATATCCTTTGGTGCTTCCAAAATATCAAAATTAAAAGCTGACCGATTGAAAGTGCTGAATGGGGAATACTGAAAGATTGGAAATAAGGTATAAACACCTGTTTTAACTATATTATTAATAAAAGATAATAAAAAGCAATAGTTGATATTTCATTGTTTACTTTACCAATGTATGTATGTAGTTATTGGAAAAACAGAATTAATGCTTTAATTAGAATTAACGGAATGGGATATAAACTAAACAAATTTTTAATAATTAGAAAAAATAACTTATATAATAACAATTAGAAATATGTGTATTAAATACTGAAATCAATATTTGTTGATGAATACAATATCAATTAAATAATTATTTAAGAAGCTGTAAACTCGTTAATTACTTATAAGCTTTCGTGTTTGTTTTTATTTACAGCGCTATCAAAAGATACTGTCATTTAAATATCATTATCAAATATTAATAAATAAAAAATATAATAACAGTATTCTAATTTAGGGTGTTATGTCAATTATTAGTCACGATACAAGATTAGTGTACATTAATTTACGTAATTTTATGTTACACTGAGTAAAATATGACAAAAAAAATTATTGTTTTTAACTGTGTATCATATGTAGGTCTGTATTTCAGTAAAAATTATTGTTTTTTAAATAGAAAAATTTCTGTTTTATTTATAAATATAACATTTAAAACTACCCTAGTAAAAATCAAACATATATGTTCATATATGGATTAAGAAAAATCATATAT
>JABFPN010005773.1:0-12545 GCA_022817305.1 Leptoteleia sp. ZL-2020
AATAGAAGTATTTGATGACAGCACGATTTTCCAGCTTTTCCATTTTTAAGAAAAACACAGAGGCGTCTTGTTCAGTGTGCCCTCAAACCTAAACTAACATGGCGATCGGGCTGAAACTATAGCTACAAGCTATCTAAGGATGGTACTAAAGAACGCCACCTCAAGGTAGGCCTAGTGGCGCCATCTCTTGGTCAGGCCGGAAACTTATCAATCCACCCTCGTATATTATAAAAGAATAACTTGAAATACTTTTGACCTTTTATGAAAGTATTTACAAATGTTCTATTAACGTATAGAATATAAAAGGGTATATAAAAAAAGAACGAACATTTGTCATTATCTTTAGTAAATATTCTTCAACTTGAAACTTAAATTTTACTTCTTCATTAAAATTGAATTATAAAACACGCGTTAAACATTTGTATACTATGTACAAGATTTTTATTTAATTAATAGTACAATCCAAGAGTCATTCTTAATCGAATGAGTAAGTTGAGCACGAAGAGTACGGAACCGGACTTGAATCTGAAGTTCTTTAAGTTCTTTAACAAGATTTAAGAGACAATTATGTTTATAGTAAATGAAATGTAATTGTCCCTTAAAAAAATAGCCACCCAATAGATCGATTTCTATGTAAATAATGACCGGTACCGGGCGAATTATTGATACGTATACGAGGAAAAAATTTAGCTAACATTCCCCTAATAATATCAAATGGCAAAGAAAAAATTGCAAAAGCAATGTAAACTATCAAAATAACTATCCTTTCTCGCGTACGCACGTATCAAACATCCTGATTTATTCATCGAACCAAAAACTCGTCGAGCCGGTGTCACTTTTATCCGACCCGGTGATTTCCGACAAAGCAAAGAGACGGCGCGCGCACAATACCATTTATTAAACCAAAATTGTCAATGTTGACAATCGTCGGTCCCCGGCCGGAGTGATCAAGCTGAATGATTTATCGATCGCCGTGACGTTTCGCAGCAATCTGAAACGCAAAGAATAATGAGCCGCGGCGTGAATGCGTCGGTCTGTTTCGCAAGTAAGTACACAAACGGTGAGTGTTTCTGACGTGAGGCCATTACCGGTTATTCCCGCGGCGCGCTCGGCGAATCGCGTGAATGCCCCGCAATTTTGATAGGCTACGAAACAAGCGCGCAGCAACGATTAATATTCCGGCCCGGGGTATTTTTATTTTTTACCCCCCCCCCACCCCCCACTTTCTTTTGCCCGGATGAGTCGGGCTTTCCGGCGCCCTCGCTTCGCCTTCGGCCAAGACCGTGTTAACGCGAAGTATTCGACACGAAGCGGTAAGACAAAAAGAACCGGGCAGGGGCAAGGCGTGGGGCCGGTGCAGTTTTTGCTGCCGTCTTTGTCGTGAGAAAAGTGGCTCGATCGGTCGAAAGGCGCGCGGCGAAAAAGGGGCATTTTGGTCGCCGGGGGTATTCGCTTTTAGTCCAACGTAGGTGCGCCAGAGTTTGGCCTTGATTTATACCAAAAGTGGCGCCGTTTATTATCGGCAACATTGGATGTGTGCATGCGTGAAATTGGAAACGCAGACAAGCGTCCATGCAAATTTAACCCCGAACAGTCGCCTCTGTAACGTCAACCGGGCCGCTCAAACGAAGAATCTTGACCGATCGTTGGGGCCGGCAGACGTACGTTTGGCCGATCTCCGTCGGCGGGATCAGTCCCGGTATCGTAATCCTTGCTGGCCCTCGCGCTCGCGCAAATTTAATTCAATGGGGGATCCATTTTATCGAGCTAATTCGTGGGTAACGTGTAACGGTTGAATTTCTGGCGCCTGATGAATTGCTGGCACCTTGTTAGAGAGTGGCGCGCATTCGTCTTGCTCGCTGATAAAACTTATGACTGGGCGAAATGATTATTGTGGCGATCGCGGTTTCGCCGGGCGTCGATGAATGGCGCGAGCGGGGTGGAATGCGAAATAGTTTACTGCATGATAAATTTCTTTGCTTTAGCAGCCGTATCCGCCGGGCCGGGGCGAGCCCGCGAAAATGATTTGCATAGACATTAAAAACCTAATTAAAACCGCATCAACCGCCCGACACGAGATCGCCACTTTTATTTCGCGCCACGAGAACGGGGGATTGGGCTAAGAATAAATGATGTATTCCGACGAGCTTAACGAGAACGAACTGCTGGCAAACGATTCATGTCAGTTTGATTGTGCCATGGAAATTTTTGATGATTTAGTGTTAATGGATTGGAATTTAATAAAAATAGTAATAATGCCGCTTTTTCACTTTTGTTCGGGTAAAATTGTAAATTACTTTATTTCAGTAATAATGAAATACACGGAGAAGAAGGAATGTTAAAAAGTAGAAGCCAAGGGATTTTAAATTTTAATAAACTGAATTCTAATTTTTGACAAACTTTTTGATTTAATCAATTTTCATAATGTAGTTTGCCGTATAGTGATATTCTGCAAATATAATACCAAAGTAGTAAACTTTTTATTAAAAATTAATATTTTTTTCTCTCAGTGTAGTGAAATTCCAACAATTAATTTTGTGCCAGGTTGTCGGTTTGTGGAAAACGTGTGGAAATTCGTACGCAAGTTATGCTAAATGCTCTTTAAAATTATCTTTGTATTATTATAGTATGTAGTCACATTTTGACTATTCTTCTTTTTTGAAATGCATTGGTTCCATGATGAAAATTTATATTAATTTTTATATGTTTCCATCCTCTTATGCATGTCATAAATTATTCTATATTTAATTGAATATAATCGTGTCCATTTGACAAGTTTACTGTCCACGTATAAAATTGGTAAAAATAAACAATTAATTCAATTGAATCCACTACGCTGAAACGGATCATCGATGCGTTCTAATTACACTTTTATGGATATAGGAGACATCTGGTGTACTCAATGATTGCATCCGAATCGATAACTAATTGATACTATACTCACCTTGATTTGTTAGGAAGTGTCCAACAATCAAACCAATCCGAACGTTGCTTCTGGAAAAAAAAAGGAGAAAGCGGCATGAAAACAGAGCAATAAAACATGAAAGAGCATAATTCTCGATACAAAAATTAACACAACTATATAAGTATGTTGAAAGCAATTGTATATATTGTATACATGCTTCTCTCCAAAATATGTTTAAAAAATAAATTTATTATGTTTACTATATATAAGGAAGGCTGTAAATGTGCCCATACATCGCGAGATAAATTATAAAATATAGTAGCAATTACTAATAAATTTCTTTCTTCGCATTATATTTTTGTCAAAAAAGAAAAAGAAATGATAAACATAACAGAATAGAATAAAACAAGGAAAATCAGAAATATTTACGAATAAATTAAAAGGCCAGGCTTTCAAATCTTTTGCGAACAAAACTTTTCGAAATACAACTTGGCGAAAGTACAGCGATACAAATATAAAAATTGCCTTAAAGCGAAGTGCGGCTTAATGGCAAAACTCTTGCGGACCATTTTCCGTGTAATTCATGGGTAAAGTATATGAAGAAGCGGGCGTATAAAAAACGTTAAATTTTGCCCCGGTACATTAGCGTATGATAATGGAATGCAAATCAGTCATGCGAAATGATACAAAGTGCATTTCCATGCGAGACAAAAACTGGTCACGTGTTTGTTTGCAGTTTGCATACGCCAATCGCGAGGCGTTAGTCGGCCGACGAAAACGAAACCTTTCATTGAAATGCGCGCGCTTGATTCGCGCTATTTTTGATCGGCAGCCGCGTTAGAAAATGTATCGTAATTTCGCCCCCGCGACCGAGTTTCCGCGATTCGCGCCGTGACAAGTTTATTCTGCCGCATAACATTGACCCGCTTCGCGAAACGAAACGCTATTCCCAAGAGCCAAAGCTTCCGTATACTTATCCAATACAATCAGTCAATGCTTCATGATTTGCGAAACGTGCGGCGAATCCCAATCGCGCCCAACACAATGATGGCATTTAAGTTCATTAAAAGCGTTGTGTAACCATTCATATATTCATTTCGCGTTTCGGCAACAGCGCACTTTCGTAACGGCCCATTTTAATTAATCAGCAGCACGCTTCTTTTTATCTCTAATTACACTTCATTTATCTTCAAGTTATTTGGTGTTGATTAATTAATGACGAAGCCGAGTACGTGGCATAAATTTAAGTTTACGCGTTCGATGCGAAAAATCAAAGCTTTTTTCTGCGCCTTTGATTTTCCAGATTGGCGGACGTACGCATACGAAAGAGCGGATTGCGATTCGAATAATTCAATATTCATGCCGACCGAGGGGCGATATTTATCTCTTTTACGCCGTTATTTAAGGAGGGATTGGATTTTAACGTATTAGCATGATAATACGGTCTTATAAACTAATTCGTATATCGAAACAAGCCCTGGTAAATATCATAGCATCTCAATAGAAAATTGCCATTAATGGAAAAATGGCCCAATTATGGCCCTGTACGGCCTGTCAGATCATGGTAAACAATTCTGGGCCAATACCGATTCAATTATGGTTTCTACAGTTCCTCGGCAGTCAACCAAAGTAAAACCAAACTTGGAAAAATTTAGGAAACAATTCTGGGCCAGCAAAGTCCCAGCTCTTGATTTTTTTACGATAATTACTTACTAACAGAAAATGTAAACAAATAATGGAATATTGTTTTCCGTCAATTTTAATCGGTCCCTATGGGAAATTGCCAGAGTTGACCTATGGGGCCGATTCTGGCCCAGTACTGTTAGCCAGACTTTGGTAAAGAGATAGGGCCGGTACTGGTTTGCGCTTGGTTATCAACAAAAACAGAAGATAACCAGATGTAAGACATGCAAGGCAAAATATCGACGCCATAGTTGATCCAGACTTGAACCAGTACTGGTGATTTAAAAAAATTGTTCAATGCAAGACCAACGTTGGATGATTACTGGTAGAGTATAGGTATACAACTGGTACGTTTAGTTATACGGTACTGGCCCACTGTTATCACTCCATTACTGGCACGATTCCGTCACTGTACTGGTAAACAAATTTACCAGTACTGGTAACTCTGGTAGCAGTACTGTACCAGTACTGGGCCTGTAGAACATTTCCTACTGGGGTAGTTCAAAGAGTAGTAGCCAAATATGGGTCAGAACTATAGACAACCTCGATCAGGGCCATGTTAATTAATTATTAATAAAACATTATTTTGTTGAATTCGATATGGAAGAGAAATTATTTAGTTTTGAAATTCAAGTAAATGATTTATATACGGAGTATTTTAATTATTGCTTTTAGATTACATTCCTTCGTGCCTTTTTAACGAGACTTTTTATTTCTGCTAATTCTCTTTATATAATTATATTTCTTGATGCGCGTGGAAAAATAATTTCACTGGCAAAAACTGCTCGGTAAAAGTATATGGAATCAGGTTACTGTAAGTGGAAAATCAATTTAAATATTAAATGAGGATTTCGGTTACAAACAATTATAGGAAGGAATTCTGAATATATCTGTTCTAGTGATTAAAATATAAAACTGATATCATGCATAAAATAATCCGCTTATTGGAATACTCAGCAAAATTTTGTTGTTAAATTAACTAAATATCATTTGATCATACTATTCCTTATTTGAAGGAGACAAATTTTTATTTTGATAACTACTTATTTCAACTGAATTTGCTCAGACATTTACTAGCTTCTTTTTTTATAACATGTTCAATTAAATTAAATTTCTGTATCACTGTAATTAGATAGTAATGTCGAAGGAGATATTATATAATTTAAAGATAGCGTGTAAAAACTGAATCTTCTATCAATGTAGCAAGTTTTAAAGAGTAATACATTTGTCAAGGATGTAGACTCCTTTGTCATAAAATTGGATTTCTTACTTTATTTTAGACTATAAGGAAGTGAAGAAACTTCATAGTTCCATACACGTTTCTTTTGATCTTATTATCTCTATATACAATATAGAATGATTTTTAACCTAAAATCAAATATATTCGTACACTAGACAAAGAGTTTCCTCTTATATTTCATTATGAACTAAAAAGCATTTTGTTCCTATGCAAATAGAGAGCAGTTTACATTACTATTTTAAATGATGAATTTCAGATGTATTCCTTAGAAATACATCGCTTTTTGTCAATTATAATCTTTTAAAAATACTTGTAAATTATAATTTTTATTATTTAAATACCAACATATTATACTTGATTTTATCTATAATAATTGTCGAGATATATCTACATGATTAAACATTTCTTATCCCACATAAAATTTTCGCTCTCCGTAAAACTATAAATACTACATTGTGCAAACGACGCGACAATAGCATACTGTTAAAATTCGAAGGGTCCGCTCGCAACTCTTGCAAGCCCCTGTTTACAGAAGAACCAAAAATTCACTGCCCCTCCCTCCCCCCAATGACGAATAAGAAGAAGGTACGGCGGTGGCGCTATACGTTGGTATGGTATTAATAGTCGTAATGCACGTTACGATCGGCTTAATTAACATAACGAATTTACATAGACATTAGGCAAACAGGTTGATTTGAAAGATACATGCCTGTACGCGCGTGTGTCTGCTCGTTGATGCGACTCGGCCCGTGTACGAAGGGGTTAGCGTGTCGGCCTAAGTACCGCCTATATAATAGCGGCAGATAGCCGTGTGATTCATGGGGGGACAGCCGGCGCGATCTATAGATTTGGCCCTGATACCGAGACATCTAGCCCCAACCCTATCGCTCCTGCGAAGCACGCGAACCGTCCATACGTTTCACTTGGCGGGACGGGAGAGGAAGGTGGCAAAGGGGGATCGGGGGGAGTGGGGGGAGGTGGGGAGGGGGGGTATAGGGGATGAACGTCCGAGACGCATGGCATTCTTTGAGGAGTTAATGAAGAACCGAGGGAATGCCCCCGTCTCGGACGACGGATCAAAAACGCTCGATTAGAGAGGAATGCCCACTATTTTCGCGAGCTTTATTGCCGAACGGAAAATTCCCAAAGCAACGTCCGCGGAAACGGCCGGGCGTTATAAAAATATTTTATGGCGCGAGATAGCGGGATAAGGCGAGGCCTTACGTGATCGCAGCCCCAGATGCGACGTTATCGCGCCGCGCAAAATAATGCAAGCCGAACGAGAGTGGGGCGGCTCGCAAGGGCGCAATAAGAAGGGAAACGCGGGCGTATAACGCCGCCGGAATATGGGAATTATCTTAACAAGCGCGCCGGCTGAATTTCGTCTAGCCACCGGGGGAGCCCCGGACAAGTGCGAATCGACTCGCTATCGGGTCCGACGATCATGCCGCTAATGAATCCGTTTACACGGCTGCGCTGTAAAACGCGCCGTTTCGTCGCGGCCCGCTCCAAGCGTTGGGCGATAAAATGGTCCTCTCGCGCTAAGTGGATTCCGCTTAAAACAATCCCCGCGGCACAAAGGGATGCCACTTTGAGGACAATCGAATGTGCGACGGATGTACGCAGCCGTTTCCGTTGGGTTGGTTAGATGTTCAATCGATTGGTCGGAAAGTTAATCGAACGAATTGGACGCGGACAATATTTATCGTACGGAAAATTAAGCAAATCGATGAATCGAATTGGATGACAATTGCTTTGGCGTTCATGATGATGCCCGGTGGTTATAATGGAATAATCTTGCGGTTGATTGTAGTTTTTGACTTAAATAACGATGAATGAATGGAGGGGGGGGGGTATAATGCGGCCACATTTTAAGCAGCGTAAAACTCCGTTCCAATGCCTTTTACGAGTTACCGAAACCGTTAAATTTTTATTATGACATTTGATGGCGCGCCGGTATGAATATGTCGCTCGGCTGATCTACTTTATTCCGTTTCGTAAATTATTTTCGTCCGTTAATATCAAGATTCATTCGGCTAAGTAGTTATAAAGTATGATGGGTCTTAATTCCGATTCGGAATTAATTCGAGAATGTATTGAAGCTTTTTTTTACGATTCGCGCACGCGATTCTTTCCCTCGGTAAGATTTATTCTTTTTGATTGGATGGAATTAGATGAATTGATTTGAGTGCACGTTGTAATGTTATTAAGAATGTTCTTCTTTAATCTGGCAACGGCAAACGGACGGTTGAAAATTTATTTGATATTTGCCCGCGTTATTCACCTGAATTGCTTTTTTTTTCTTTTCGCCCGCGTACAAGTTTCCCGTTTGATAATACTCGAAAATCTCCTTTGTACTTTGATCATATTATTAATAAATACTAGTTTAACGTACGTCTTGAAGCGGCCTTTGTACTACCACCAATTAGAGAAATTGTTCGTTTGGAAATTGCCAATCGAACCATCGGCAAAACTCGTTTTGCGGCGAGGGCCATTGATAGTCAGAAAAGTATTATTCAAAACTTGTCAACTTCGAGAATTCCTTTTTCCCTCGAATCGCTCGGCTCTTACAAGTCCGCGCACGAGTAAACGGTACTTTTACGGCTAATATACGATTTGAAATACCGCCCAGGTCCGCTTTGCTTTCTTATTCAAAGACTTATTCTCATGAGTTTTTACTCCGACGGAAAGTTAGAACCTTCGTAGTTATTCAACAAAATTCGCTAATTATTGAAGAACAAAACTTTGCCCCGTTTTAAGCTTTTTCTTCAAAATATTTTCCTTTTCCTTTTTGTTTCTCGTTTTCGTCTATAAAAGCTTTTTCATCTCGAGAACAATCAATTCTCTTTTGTTTCTTACCATTCGATAAATGTGGGACATTGCCAGTAAGTGGTTAAATAAATTACAATTTTGTACTTGAATAAAAACTGACGAGTTCATTGGGTGTAACGTAATACTGCGTGAACATGAATTTTATTTTAGCAAATAACGTCTGAGACTTGGGGAAAGATGAATAAAGCAAGTTAAAGTTAAGTTACCTGTCAATACTTTCAGTATGGATTTGATAACTTAAGTATAATTCTTCACCGATGGTTGGCGAGCACAGATGTGTAAAATTTGCCGTCTTGCTCAACACGCCACATCGGCTCATCATGTCATTTCGATTTCTCGATTATTCAATTCTAAATTTCTACAATATTATATACATATGAACAAGAGAAACATCAATGAATTGATAATAATATGTTATCTCTTTTAAAAATCAGAAAATATTACATTTAATTACCAAAAGTGTTTTTTTTTAATGCATGAAACAGAAATGTAGAGTGTAGATTCAAGTATCATTTGTAACATTGTTGTAAATTTGGGTCAAACAAGCGAAAAGTAAGCTGAACGAAAGTGTTTAAAGTACGTTGTATTTATAGAGTAAAGAAGTTGGTAAATAATGCTGCAGATTACTAGTAAAACATTCGATGATTGTATTTGGCCGCAATCATGTGTAACGTGGTACAAAAGCCAACGTATTCTTCGACCAGCTTTTAAATAAATTGTAACAAAATAAACGGGAAAGAGAAGAGATCAATTAACAAACGTCATTTATATTTGTAGATATCCCACAGGATCACCTGTCACTAACCAATTCACCCATTTCGAAGCAGTTTAATTTTCATGAAAATTCAAACCGACGTAGAAAGCGTCAAAATCATTCCCCCTTGGCGCCAAATACCAATTGTAATGGGCAATCGTTAAAAGCAAATCTATGAACTGTATTATCATTACAACTGAATAAATAAACCAAGCTCATTTTGCTCGGCGAAACTAAATTAATCGTCAATACTTTCATCACACGGTGAAAGTTCATTCGATCCAATCACCAGGAATGAATTTTACTGCAGTTGTTTTATGTTTATTTCAACAGCTGTGTACTGCTAGCAGCATAAAATTATATTTCCTCGTATTATCAATGAAAAGCAGGACGTAACATCGATCTAATCAATCAAATAAAATTACTTTTAAATGCTGTCAAACAAACAATGACTCGGCATTTTAGCCATTTAATTTGTCGAAGTGAATAGTTGATACATTAACCAACGATAAAAAAAAAAAAAAAACTACAAAATACTGCAGATTTAAAATTTAATTTATCTTGTTACCGAACGTTTTGTGTACTTTTTTGTTACCTCCATAGCTGAACTACTTTTGTTTATTTTTGACGTATTTCTTCTTCTATCAATATTATTTGCAGTTGTTTATTTTTAATTAAATAAAAGATTTTTATTCTTTTTCAAAGCATTTTCTTTATACTCAATAAATAACGTGCGTTTAATTTCAATTTGACATATTTAAAGTTTCAAAGGCAATTTTATATGAACTTGTGATTCGAGTAATCAAATTCACCACGTGCAGATATAAAATTTAATATTTTCTGTTCAAAGAAGCTCGTGGTTTTATTTACAAGCCATTATCCAAAACAAAGATAACTTGATGTTTCCAACTAAATTCAGAAATTCTTAGCGTACAATAATAATAGCTGAGTTAATAAGTTGAATTTCTCTCATAACATTTCAATATTGCAAATAACGATATTAATAAAAAAAAAAGTGGTAGGCAACGTCTGCTAGATGTAATCAATTTTACTTCATTGAATATAATAATACGTAAAAATATCAAAAACTCAATGTAAGAAAATTGAAAAAAAAATTAAATACATATAATATGAAAAACTTTTCAGTTAATTTTACTCATTTTCAATTATTACAAAGAAAAAAAAACAATATTCAAATTTAAGAACCAGTTCATTTCAAATTTAGATAAACTGTATTCTAATTTATAACGAATTGTGTTGTTCATAAACTAGTTATAAAACTAAAAGGAATTACACCTTTTAATAAGTTGATTTATTAAAATTTAGTTAAAATTAAAAAGATTTAGTTTACCATATACTGATATCTTGCAAATATAATGCCAAATTAGTAAAAAAAATTTATATATACACATACATAATAGTAAGTAAATGAGAAATAATTTTAAAACAAATTTTGTAGATTTCATGCATTAACTATATATTTTAATTATCCTTAATTAATTACTTTTAATAAATATGTATTAAAACTGCTGAAAAATTTTCAGCCTTCTACAATTATACTCTTGCACCATTATAATTAATATGGAAGGCAGCAGTGTGAGCGATAGTAAAATATCATGAAGTCACATTCGGGCTCTGATACCAGTTTAGAAAAGTTAGTTTGCCCGCGATTATAAAATAACAAAGCAATAAAATATAATGACCCAATGAATAAAAATGGCTTCGCGTCTACGACTGAAGCAACAATAGCTGAATACTTTATTCCGCATGGGGAAAGTTCATAAAAGACAATTCTCCATCTTCTCTATTTAACGTGGTATCCGCTTTACCAACAACGAAACAAGGGTTATTAAAAATGACTACACGAGCCAAAATTGTCCTTTTTGCCACTTAATTTAAAAATAACAATATTTAACAATTTGTAATACTTCATTTAGATTGAGTTTTTTTCTCTTTTTTTTTCGTTTTTTTTTCCTCCGTCTCTTAAATATATTTTCCGCGAGTGGTTTTGCCTTAGCGGTGGATTATATATGTAACGCGAATGAAATATAGTAAATCTCAATCTTGTGAATTAACAATGAATCGTGGGAATGTAAACGCTCATTCGAGGAGTAAAGAAATAAATTTCATAACTCTCGAAATCCATGCGACGCAGGAGATATATTCCGCATTACGGGCATAGTGACATCCGCCGTGCCAAACATTTCCGCAATTGCGTTGGTCATTTTGCGCACGGTAGGTTAACCAAGAATGTTAATAGAAAATACTCCACGTCTGTGGACTTTAATTGTAAAGGGCGCGCACCGGATAAGTCGCCACTGTCGAGTAGAATTGTACGAAATTCTACTTGTGACCATCTACGACGCGACACTTGGTATATGAAGCCGCACGTAATGTATAAATCGCGTGCATCGCGTGTAAATAATAACATATTCGTACAAGTTTAATTATCTTTAATCATCCAATTTGTTGCGATATTTTAATGAAATGTACACAACTTATTCGTTGCGCTGCACGTGCGGGCAAAAAAAAAAGGTTAATATAAAAAGTTACTGTACATTCTGGTGTCATCACGATAACGTTTCTGGTATCTGCGAAATTATTACGCCACCGTAATAATTTTTTTATTCATGATGGAGTAAACTTTTTTATATTGCACGCAGAAGAGTTGATAAAAATTACATTCTAAAAGACATTACCAAGTAAGATATACTGGGGTACGATGTTACCTCAAAACTTTATCTAAGACTCTCGTATGCTGCGTGAATAAAACATTCCTTGTCGGATTATAGATATGCTAATAATTATAAGCGTTTTATTATTTTCATACGCACGGAAACAAAAGTTACGCTCCAAAGTAATTGTGCTGTATCAAAAAGTGGGGACAAAGTACATCTTCTTGTCGCATTCAGCATTGTTCAAAAGAGGTCATGAGAATTGTACAAGTTTTTATTGTCTAATACGATGAAAATGATTGCTTATCTTTTAACCTCTTTTATAATATACTAGCTAGACCGGCAAACGTTGTTTTGCCATTTTTTTTATTTAGGTCTATGAAAAATACATAGTAACCGATTCTCAGACCTACTGAATATGCATATAAAATTTGGTAAAAACCGTGCATGAAAAGT
>JABFPN010005774.1:0-12545 GCA_022817305.1 Leptoteleia sp. ZL-2020
ATTTAACAGAATTATGGCAACGTGTTCAAGATGGTTGGGCATCAATATCCCCTGAGCGCTGTCAAAGGCTTGTGGGATTCTATAAAATCAGCAAAAGCCTTCCCAACTAAATATTAGTTGTCGAAAATATATTAATTAATATTTATTTATGTTTTTGGAGAAATTAATCGTTTTTATTACCAAATAAAAAATGTATTTTTGCTGTCCTTAAGTATATGAACTACATACATTTATTTTAATTAAATTATGTAATATAAGTTTATGTAATTTATTATAAAATAGTAACAAAATATATACAAAAATGTTAGAAATATGTTATAATTTAATTAGAAATATAAAATATTAGTATTTCATCGTATGTAATCAAATTTAGTTAGTTATTTTCTATGTCCTTAAGTACGTGAGCGCCACTGTACATTCAATTTTATATGAACCGTTCTGAAATTTTTGACATTAATAATTCACAATGTTCTAATAATACATTAAAAGCAGTTTTTATTTATTTCTTTTTAAAGCAACAATTTTGTGAATAAAAAGAAATAATAAAAGATACGATAAAAAACATGAATAATTTATGCTTTCAGCTAATAAATCTGAATAAAACCAAATATTGATTTCCTATTTATTGATTGATAAAGAAAATGATTTACCATAATGTTAAACAAATTTACTTAATGAGTTGTCGACTGAAGGAACATAATTTTTCTTTTGTCTCGAATGCTTTATAAAAAATCTTAATAACTTAATCAACCGCTGTTTCTTCCACTCTTACAAAACAAGTCGCAACTTTGTCTACTTTTGTTTTATTGTTATCATTATTATCGTTATTATTTAAGCGAACTTTGTTGGCGCACATTTATGCGTTCGAACACAATCAAACCGCAATGATAGTTTATTATTATTATTATTATTATTATTATTATTAGCGAGACCAAGTTTCTAAGGCATTTTTTAATACCCCATTGGCATATAGAAATGGCAAGTCGTATATAAGACTTTTAATATCCACTGTCTGGAAACTTTTCGACGCGAATATATATATACGCAATATACAACTCCATCGATTCGGGCTAAAATGTCTCGGTCGGAAATATTTGTAACTTTTTGTTTAACCCCCTCGCAGACATGCATTTTCATGCATAATTATGACGCGAATATTTTGTATTTTACATTCGCTCGCGAAATTCCCAACAATTTTCCATAAATTTTTCAAACTTGCGCGCAACTTTTTACGACTTCCATATAACCGAGTTTGGCAGGGAAATTTGCTTTCTTTGCAGTTGTTTTACCGCTAAATAATATCGAGAAATGCATTTTACGTTCGGCGCATTCAAATAAACACACACATTATGTTTGTAAATGCGGCCGTCCGGAGTCCAAACACGTATCCCACCGTGATATAATATAAAACAATTTCCTTATTTAAACAATCCCTTGTATCGCGGCCGATTTAACTCACTTGACTCGCCGTCATCCGCCCCGTACAATTTTACAACGCCGTAAAACAAACGCCGTTTCCCCATTATACCAATATACCGCCAGGCAATTATCCACAATTATGCGTATTTAATTGAAAAATATGCTCCGGCAATTATGTAAATTGTCCGGCAACATTTTTGCCACACTTTTCTTACCCGCGTCCCTTGCGAAGGGGATGACATTTTTTCGGGAAGAGGTGAAAAATTCTGGTGAATTAGAAGCCGTTGTTTGTCCGAACGCTTATCGACCCGAAAAAATAAAATGTCGTGGCTCGAATCCGACCAGAATCGTGTACGTCACATTAACGTGAGCCATGAACATTCTTATCATATATGCAAATAATAAATGAACTTGCGGGAAGCTTACTCCTACCTACAATTTCGCCATCTCCAATTATCACGCTAACTTTCCAGATATCCCGTAATAAATCTGCCATTCATTTGAGTCAGGCGAGCTTTATAAATCACGCAGGGCCTCCCGTTGTTTAAGGGAATCGTCTCTGACTGAGTGTCAATACCCTGGCACAAATTGAAACCGGGCTGAAATGGGGTCCCGGTCGGGCATTCTGCCTATTTCTAACATCCTGGCATCCTGCCTGGGACCACATCAGTACCCTGCCGCCTTACATTCCCAATCATTGCCCGATCGGGTTATTTGCTCCGATCCAGATATGGTCCCAACCGGGTTAACTGTAATCGTCGGTCAGGCCATGCCAAAGCCACAGAAGGACTCGATTTCATTTTTACGAGGGCATTTGCCCAATAAAATGAACCCTAAACTAATTAATTGTTTGATTTGACGCATTTGCAATTTGTTCGAAGGATCCCCCCCCCCCCACCCACCACCACCAATCAGATGCATCTAATTTTAATTTAATTGCACGTACAAATTAAATCTACTCAAGTATAACATTATTTCTTTCTTTTTTTTTCTCAAATATTTTTAGTACTGATGATATTGTTGTGGAATATTCAAGTTGGAAATACAATTAAACTTGATTAATTCCATTGCCTACTTTTACCACTACTTTAAGAATAATTTTATGTAGGAAAATAAAACTTTCAATTCTTTCACATGATAATTTGATCACTTAAAAAAAAAAGGTTGCTTCAACTGATTTCCGTTTGTTCGAACCGTAATTTAAATCATTCTAAATGTTTCAAGTTTTACTGCAAATAACAGTAAATTTTTACGACATTAACAGTAAAATTAACTTCTCTTGCGTTTAATTTTATTATTACTTTCGGACCTATGACCCCAAACGCAGTATACCATGGCAAACGCAATTATTTATTAATTAAATCAATTCCCGAAACAACGAGCGCCCACACGTAAAAGAAAGATGTAGAACATATTCCTGCGACTTGCAAGATTGCAAGGATACCTCGTATTACACTGAGAAGAATTATATATTAAAATTGACCACATTATTAATGACTTGCGGATAAGTGTGTACTTGTGACAGAATTTAAGAATAAATACAGTTGAAATTATTAGTTATTACGATCAAAAAGAATGTCTTTAACACAATGTATAGTAAACATTATTGTAGAATGCAGCAGCTGTTATTACTTTGAATTACAACAATATTTTCTACTTGGTATGAAAACTTTTCCTCGACGTCCCTGCAATCTTAAAAGGTATAGAAATTTGTTCTACAACTTTTTTTTCCCCGAATGTACAAAAGGCCTCAATAAACACATCTTAAGAGGATTCCTGCATGGACAAAAGTTGAACCAAAAAAATCGATTCCCGGTATATTACTTTTTGTTAATGTATTCAGCGAAGATAGGTATTTATGTCGAAGAATTAATCTGACCATTCTTTCGGAATATCTGGAAAGAAAACTTTTCGTTCAAATCTATGATATTTATCGAGTAGTGAAATTTGAGGCGATTTAATAATATTTGCCGACCAAACAGAGTTAGTAAAACATTAGTGAATTTTTATAGATTGATGAAATAATAATTTTCATGCAAATGTGTTTTAACTTATTTACTTATTATTAATAGCTGTATGAAATATTGATTGGATTCATTTGCACAAGCATAATAAAAAGATGTAGAAAGATTAAATTGTTTACGTTGGAGTTTACCATCCGGTATGGGATCCATTTGATTAATAAATACGACTCTAGCTCGTTAAGAAGAGTATTCTCGGGGGGAAAAAAGAAGACAGTTATTTTATTTCAGTTAGAGGGTTTTTGGTTAAAATAATCATAATACGGTTAATTCAACCAGCATTCCAGTTTATTACGAAAATTAACCAGATGATATTTTTCTCAGCGTAACGTACGGATAAACAAACACGTGTATAAATAAGGTAAACAACGAGCCTTGACGTTCGATACCGTATTAACGATCAAAGTTTACTAACGCTCGACAAATAATTCTGTCAACTGCGAGGGCTGGTTTGCGCGAAAGCTTTACGGTGTAAAATTTGGTAACAGGCGTAGAAAAATTTGGGTAATTGATATGAAATGCGTAATGCGCCTGGCGCAAAAATGATGATGCCACTTTCCAAATACGATTTTCGCGTTAATTAACGAATTCAATTCGTACTGTTGGTTTTGTTTGACGCGCAGCTGGCGTGCTTTAATACTCATCTTTTGACGAAATAAAAAATTAGTAATAATAATAATAATTTCGAAACGAAAATAAACATTGCGTACGATCCTTTAGCGTGTATACACGAAACAAATATTTCAAGCAAAGGGTACGTAAACATTTGAATAATCGAAACAAACAGATAAATGTGAAAATAATTGAATTATTAAAAAGAGCGCCACCAGAGGTGATATTAGTAGATTAGTTCCGGCTGATAATCCCACAGTAAGCTAAATAACAAATTTGCCATATCACAAGACACAGTGACCGGCCCTAAACATGAATCATCATTTATTTCTAGGCCATTGTCCGGTCCTCTATTAAGCCAAGTTGTTGAGAATAATTTGAAAAAATGGTCACACGAGAGCAGCGCTCCGAATTGGTGCGTATTGTCTTGTCTTTTTACAAGCAAACAGCCCCGGCCGAAAAAATGATCCGCCAGCTCACTGGCAACTCGCTGGCAACTCACACAGCTGTTTTTAAATACTCGAAACGAAACGCGCCTTCCACTTGGAAAAACACTCGTCTACTTTATCTTTGTTTTCGTAGTTGCTCGGCGCGCTCCCGATAAATAGCCCGCCGTTCGCCATCCTTTTACAGATCCAAAAGGATGGCAAGCGGCCCCTGCGCTATCTCTTTTCTTTTACTGCAAAACGTACCTGCAATAAAAGCGAGCAACAGAAAATTCCACATATCTGGAATATATAGACATTAGTTGCGTTTCAACACCTCCGGCTTCTCGACGTGACATTTTACGGCCCCGGACTTTTGGGCAGGCAGCGCATTAACTTTGGCCGGATTACCACGAGATATTAATAACCGAGGCTGGCAGGCATCGCCACGGGGCCCATTTAGCGCTTGGAATTCAAACGTTACGAATCCGAGATAATCGTGCAACAAAACGCCTTTCTGCGAACGCCTCGACCGCTCACAATGGCACAATGGTTGCCTCTCGGCGTACGCCAGCTAGCCAGCCAGCCAGTCAGCCAGCCAGCCAGCACATTCCCAGGGGCCCTGCGTGCACCAGAAAAGGCCCCCCCCCCTTTCCTGTTTGCTTAGCCCACTCGCCCCCTACTCGCCCCCTACACAGTCTGGTTAAAACGTGCCCGGGAAATATTCGGCTTTCCGCTTTGTCGGCTTCCGTCCGTTGACAGCCACGACGTCTCAATGACGGCCCCGACTGCGAAACGCAGCCGTTCCGTCGCGGCGACGCGTGCTCGAGAAAAGGACGGCAGAGGAGGACGAAGGGAAAAACAATCGCGGTGACCATTTTCGACAAGTTTCCGGTCGCTCTTTTCCTTTCGTTTCGACGATCCTACCGAAAGCCCCCGGCCCCCGGCCCCCGGCCCACGGCTCCACCAACGCCGCCACCATTCCAAGTTTGCACCCGAGTTGCTCGTTGCTCTATCGCGCACAACTTTAATTAAACCGCGCCACTTTTGCATTTATATGCGCGGTATATTCATTGACTGTTACATGCAAAGTGAAGTGCTGATGAATGCCGCCACCTCGAACTCTTTGATTACGAAAAGACGACTGAGCTGACGACTGGGCGGGGGACCCCCCCTCCCCCGTTGTGCCTGCCACCCTCGTGGCGCGAAACGCGCTGCTGCCATTTTTCGTCTCGCCGTTCTTTTTCATTATTCAAAGTGTTTTGTAGGTGAATTACTGCCGTCGCGGTAACTTTGTTTCCGCATGAACAAAGAAATGTTTGCCGCGCTTAGCAAATTGCGCGGCGCAAAGTTTGGCCGGTTCTTTTGCCCGGATATTGTTTAATCAGTGATTTAGTTCGGCGGCTGAATTCCGTCCGGAGTAATACGTGCAACTAATGTAATATGAGGAACGCGGCGGGTTTTACGATTTTGATTTTGAACCGTTGTTTCCGCGAAATACGTTGCCGGTAACTTTTCCGTTTGCATCGGCGGCTACATCTGTTACTTGCGCCGAGGATTATTGTTCATTTGAAATGCAAAATTCGCCAAAGCGATTTTTGTTCTTGCGCTATTCAAACTCGCCCGTCGGGAATATAACTTGTTTCCACATTTTTCTATGTAATTTAAATTAAGCAATATTACCAACAGACCGCTGCCAATTGATACAATGCAGGGACAAAGTTTGCCTGTTAAATAGCAGATACTGAATAATACATAAATTTAGCCATAACTAAACAACAACGTATCGCTCCTGCTGAAAATAAATTGTCTGCATTTGGTCTTCAAAAGATCGCGACAATAGACTGCGAGAAATCATCGGAAACTGTTTTAATTTGAACATTTCCAATTCTTTTCTGAACATTTTGCAGACATTTTTGCAAACATTCCATAGACATCACAACCTTCTCGTTACAAATAACATCCGAAACCTCCAACTTTGAGCAGATTATTTTCAAGGTTTTTTTTCTAAACCATTTGTTCACACCCTTTTCGAACCATTTTTTCTTTTTCATCAGGGTTTCGACTTTTATTTAAGTTTTTGTTCAAAATCTATTAATATACAATCATAGTGATTATTCAACTAAATAATTTACTTGTCAACGTTGACATTAAATTAACAGACGTAATAATTATGTATTATATAAACAATGTTGTTTTTGTTTTTTTTGTTTTTTTTTCATTTTATTTCAATATTACGACCTTACACGAGAGAACAAACGTTGTGTTTGCTTTTCCTTATTCGAATTTATTACAGTGCCCCTTCGATGAAGTAAATAAGCTTCCCAAGATCCGGCATTAAATCATCCCAATTTCCTTAATTAACAAATAACTAATCCTTGTTAATAAAAAGAAAAAAAAATATCAACATTGTTGTAAAACGCTTCTATACAGCTAGAAATGACGGAAAAACGCTACCAGTAGTGCCATCTAGTTAAAGGTCAACGAGTTACTTTGGAAATCATTGTGACTGATCTTGGTACCTGCGTTGAACTCCGCGCGTACCTTTCCAAGTTTAACGACCAAACACGCGCCCCGCTGCGCGAGACACTTGAGGAAATAAAAAACAAAAAATAACACTCGCTCTCAACTGTATTGAAATTTATGTTATTTCAGTACATCTGATATTTTATTTATGAGAATTATTAAAGCAACATTGGTGGAGTCCCGGCGCGTCATAAAAGAAATATTTAACGCAAAAGCAAAGCCTCTACTTGTACAAACAACAACAATTACACCTTAACGCCGCGCTCGCAAACGGATCACAATCAACATTCATTTAACATTGAAAATACCATAAAAGTATGTTTACGAATCGACGTAATAGCAACCTTTATAAAAAAATTATCAACTACCGGCGCGTTTCGCCGCTTCTACACTGAGAAAAATAAAATAATATGAGTTACTATACTTTCTGGCATTCTGAGACTCTATGCTCCAATGTTAAGAACTTTGTCAGACAGTCTGGTAAACGGTATCACTTTTTCAAGTACCAATTATCAGAACTGTAGTACTTCTTCTCACATTGTCGAGCATTATTTTATACAGGAACACATAGAGTCCAGGATTACTATATTATTTTTCTCAGTGTAATCAACATGTAAACAACGTCTTCGTTAAAAACCTCGTTCGTAATGCTTTAAATGCATCACAAAATAAAGATCATAATGGTTCCTCGAAATTATTCCATCGGAAATGGAAAATTGTCGGTCGCACACGAGCAGTTCCGAAAGGAACAAGCTCGCGCGCCCGAAACAATCGCGCATTCAACTCGTTGGAAATATTTTGAATGTCGAACTGAAAAACAAACTAGCCATTGGAAGAATTACTTTTCAAACGCCGTCCTGGGACAATGGGGGTATGGCTGCGGCTTGCCAACTCCCGCTCCGTATTTATCGCCCGCGATAAATATTAATTTGGGTTATTATAAAATCCGATCCTTCCCCCTCCCCACCCCGGCACCGGTTAAATGACAAATCGCGCGACTTCCTGTCGGCCGGTGGCTTTTCTTTCTTCTTCTAGCCCCCACAGTTGGACCAACGAGACATTGACCGTGAATCGAGTTTCGTTAAGGCACATTTTTCAAACCTTTTTAGGCTTACGTGCCGTTTACCACGGGAATCGATTTGAGCGACGCCAAAAGCTTCCCCGCCGTGTTTTGTTTCCCAAATTTGATTAACGCGCAGCCCACATACGAGCCCGTAAGCGCCTTTGTTCCGGCCCACATCCACAAAGATTCTGATAAATTTATCATGAAATGGATTAGAGGGATGGAAATTGTGCGTGTTGCTGTACAAAGGCGACACTTTTGCCATGATTCAATGAAACCAACTATGGAAAAATAAATGCGTACGAAGCGATCGTGGCCAGCCGGTAAAGTTAAATATATCGATGCAATTTTCATAAGCTTATGTAACACATGTCACAGATTTAATCAAATTGCTGGAATTTTGTAAGGGGCATTATATAGTATAAGAGGGACGGTAGACAAATGTAGAAAATACTAGGCGTCAACTATACATTTAACAATGTATATATGAACACTTGCCAATGGGTTTGGAATTGGAAAATCTAAATGGAAAGGAAACAATTGGAATGGTATTTGTATCATTTAAATTGTAAGAGATCAACTGAAAATGATCTGGTAACCTTTGACTGAAAAGCTTCTGGCCGTGGTCTGTACGTTATGTCCAGAAGCTTATCAGTCAAAGGTTACCAGACCATTTTCAGTTGATCTCCAGGCAATTGTCTTTCCACGCACAAAGATTTACCATTAAATTTTCTCATTGCAGTTGAGTTTTCTCACTAAACTATTATCACTTCCACTACTCATGTCGAACTTATTTACACACGCAGGCTATAATAGTCAAGCAATTTAGAGTAAGCATTCATACGGCCCGTACATATTTTCACATAGATACAAAAGGTTGCTTCACTAAACGGCCTATTCGACACGCCATTGAATCGAAGAAACAAATTGAACTGAAGAAGGAGACCAGTCCGAGGAAGTCTGACGTGTCTTCTGATTTGACAGTTATCTCAGAGCCGTGTCAAATCGAGGAAATATTATTTTAAGGCAATTTCAATGGAACTCGGGGACATGGACCACTCCTCGACAATTCCCATCGCGAGACGACATTAATCCGCAGAAAAGCCCGCGAGAGCCGTTGCCCAAAACGGAAGGAGAAGAAGCAAAAGAAGAAGAAGAAGAAGAAGAAGAAGAAGAAGACGACAGTTACTTGTAATTCGGATCTAATCTACGTTGAGCTCGCATTCTTCCGTCGAAATGAAACGAGTTCCCCGGTACGACGAACCGATCATTTAATGCGAAGAAAAACACGTCCCTCTCTTTGCACAGCCATCGGCCAACGGACGCGCATCGTGAAATCAAATTTCATCGGTGATTGAAAACTCAAAAATGAGAGTTAAATATACAAAGGTGCCGGATTTCTACGCACGGCGATGAGCAAACATTGGTCGCTTCGCAAGTCCCCGACATTGTGTCTCTAGTCATCGTGCTACTTTAAGCTGCGCTCTGTTTACACAGCTTCCGTCCGAAAATAACCACCGCCGTCATTGTCCGCGAATCCAATCGATCCAAGACTAACTGTTTCTCATAAGAGTTTCACTATTTAATGGGATTCAATCCCCTTCCTGCCTGCCTGCCTGCCTGGGGCAAGTAAAGCGCATCTTCATTATGCCTTTGCCCGGCTTAACTCTTTCTAAGAGAGATGCAACCAAGCCCAATGAAAGTCCAAATCAAAATCTTGGACCATTTCATGTTGCTCTGAATACCATACAATACCTTGTATAAACTGTATGCAACATTGTACTAAATTTTCAATGGAATTTTACTGATGTCTGCAAAATGAGAGGTAGAACCGTCAACATTCGCAAAAACTATGTAAACGGTGTAAATTGTTTATTATACATTGAAAAAAAAAAACTAAATGGTAAGAGTGACCGTTTAACTGTTTAAATTGCCGGTCTTAACATTAAATGTCTAGCTGTGCCATTCAGTTTTCTCGGTGCACATTTTAGTAGTTATAAATATATCACGACAGCAGATAAGAGTGACATCAAATTTATCATTTTGCGTAATGTAAAATATTACTGCAAATTGTTTTATTGTAGAATAAAAATGTACTGACATTTGATAAGATTTATCGTGTCAACCCTCTTTGGCCAATGTGAACCAACAACAAAATTGTTTGTGTCATTTTACACGGAGAAAAATGTTTCAGTCATTACAACATTAATTGTTTGTTAAGTTGTATATGTTAGATTTATCTACTTGTTCCTTGTTATTATATATAAATCATATCTAGAAGCATTTAGTTTTTATTTGAAATTAAATATATTTTATGCCATTACGCACTTTATTAAAGGGACATTTTATGTACGAGTTAGTCACCGTAACGGAAAAGATACTTTATAATAAAAATCTTTATATAAAAATATTTATACTAAATAAACTTTCATAATCAATTATATTTATATATCGCACCCGGAATAAAGTTCACTCAACTGAATATAAGAAATATGTGAAAGCATTTTTTAAACGATCAAATTCGATGCTACGAACATCTTTCATATAAAATATTGATACGCCTTAAAATAGCATGTAAACATGTAGATTAACATTTAGATAAGGATTCATGCATTTTATTCGTAAATAGAATTTTATATGATTTTGAATACGGAAGCGATGGAAAAAGTGAATTTTTTGTTCTCCTTGTTCGATTAAGAAAGAAACACTCCCCAATTTCAGACAAAGAAAAAATATACTTTTCACTCCTGATCTGAAACCAACCGACGACGTTTCCTACCGCTAAATGGGGATGACAATTAGTACTGTGCGTGCACTTTTTACGAAAACATCATCTACACCGGGAAGAGGAACTTTGGATTAATTTTCCGACAAAAATTGTTTATCCAACGAATATTTGCAAGAAATTGATTAAACCTAACGGATAAGGCAGAAGCGGAATTTTCTTCTTTCCCTTTTAAATCCGCGTTTTGATGCCCTGGCCATTAATTGGAACATTCTTTTAATGGAATGTTTTGTGCCGCTACCTTGCTTTTTTTGTTCTCTCGCGCCCCCTCCCCTCGCCTCCCCTTGCTCGCCTACGTCGGCGTTGTTCTTACTGAATGGAAGACGCTAGGCGCGCAGCAGCGGCGCCTGGCAAGCATTCGAAAATCCTTCCGTGCGGATCGAATTATTACAATTGCAAAGATCCTCGGCGCTCGCTTTTATGCGTTGTAAAACTGGGCGCGATATTAAGACGTTTTATTCTCCGAGGCTGTCGAGAAAAAGGTAACCGTTCTTGTTTTGTTCGTCATTTATTTACTCAGAAGGCGAGCGTGCGCGGGTATAAAGACCTCGGGGATCTGTTTTAGACGAGCATTTGGCATCGTCTTTTCTCACTTGTAGACGTTTTGTGCGCGATACGTTTGGAAATCCTCGTGATTTATTGACGTCCAATTGCTTACGGTATGATGCACGTTCCGCGATATTGCGGACGCTCCATTTCAACGAGCAAATTATTGTTCGTCAATTCCTCTTAAGTGGTAATAATGCCGCGTGTTTGTTGCTTTCATTGAAATGCCACGTCAAAAGATTCACCCTGACGCGACGCGAAAAGTCGAATCAACTTGTTTAGCACTCGCTCCGTTTTTATTTTATATTTCAACTGGATACAAATGTCTCATAATTATTGATTCAATGAAAAATCATTTACAATTCAAATTACGATATAAAACAATACGATCGACAAAATGATATACCAATATTTACATACTCACAAAACTGTCCATTTAAGATTAATAGAATCTTGGTGCATTTAATAGACTTTCTATTTGATATTTGTAAACATTTTCAATATAAGAATAATTCCATTTATGATGAAATACGGTGAGAATTAAAGCGATATTTAATTAAGGCTAATTATAGCAGAAGTCAATGAATGCCACTTGTCGGAAAGAAATGAAAGAAAACGTGTACGCGTATTATTTTGTCAATTTTAGGTATTATCCTTCGAGTTATCTTGTACGTTCCTGTATATTTATTGACAATATGCGTGTTACTAATGGGTGCATATTCTGTCAAGCGGAAAACATTTTTTATCTTCACGCTAAAACAAACAGACCCTTTTGTATGAAATTAATTATCGCTCGCAAATAAGGTAGAATAAATACCAATTGACGATTACATCTCTTGAGATTAAATTTATCGAAATCAAACAGAGAGTAATCTTTATCTAAACAATTTGTTTGCTCAAAGGCGTAAACATGTATTTATGAGTAATTTAAGTCTTTATTTGCCTCTAATGCAATTTGTTATGAATGAATGAATGAATTGTTTATTTAGTAAATGCGCATCCACATTTAAAGTGGATATACATATATATATATATATATATATATATATATATTGCAGCCGGTGGCTTTGAATACAAAAAATATATACGGTGGTGTTTTCAAATACGCGTGGTGCTTTTGAATACCGTATTCAAAGTCACATCTTACA
>JABFPN010005775.1:0-12542 GCA_022817305.1 Leptoteleia sp. ZL-2020
GGACACGGGAGTGTAATTTGGTACAAAAAAATATATGCACTGATGAATATTCTCAAAGAATAGTGATTTTTACGATTTTTTTGTCGTCTGCTCGAAAGGAAGCAGTAGAAATCACTATTCTTTGAGAATATCCATCGGTGCATATATTTTTTCGAAGCAAATTGTACTCCCGAGTCCACAGAATGGCGCTCTGGTCCGTATATCATAAAATATTAAATAATTAAATTTTGATTATAAAAGGCACTAATTCCGTGACAGCAGACCTTAAACATCACCTTAAGGTGGAGATCAGTCGTTTATTACTAAATTAGTGCATTTTTAATTATTTTCACAGAATAATTTAATTATTAAAATTTCTCGATGATAAGCAATTTGTTCACAATGGGAGATATTGTTTTAGTGGGAAATATTCACTTTTATGATGTTTAACTACTTAACTTTTGGAAGTCGTTTTCCAAGTGGAAAAAAAAACGATTTCCAAAAGTTGAGTTGTATTACATGATAAAAATGCTGTTTTCAAGGTGATATAGTTTTTCCCGAGTTAAAAGAATCGTTTATCATTTCAAAATTTTTAATATTAATTCATTTAATAAAAATAAATTGAAACACCCTAACTCCGTGACTATAGCATTGCGATTTCACCTTAATAATTAATTAAAATACTTACGATTATTAATAATAATTTGCGTTCAAGTAATAGATGCACGTTATTGCATGTTATACATATGTATAAAAAATAAAATGTACTTGAAATAATAATTATCCAATGTAAACAATTAGAATAAATCCAAATTTTCATTTACATAAGCAATTAAAAACAGTAAATGAAATTTTATTTATCTTTTTTCTCAAAACCGGATTTATTTTGTCGTTTTATTTAATTATTATATATTAAATTGATCGGACATAGGAATATTTTTGACAAATATTTTTGGAATATTCTGTAATATTTCTTGCTATTACAGATTTTAATAAAATTTAAGAAAATGATGTATCTTTTTTTCGTTTAGGCTAATAATTTGTTATAAATGGGTAGGTTTGTTTGTTAATTGAAAGAATTGTACATCGTTTTTTGTAAACAAAATAGTTTTTATTATATCTGTAATTTCTTACTTCTAAACTTACGATTCCACGCGTCACGCACAACTGCGTACCGACCTGGTATAGAGTTTTTCACAGCCGTCAACTTAACTTTTAAATCGTCTAATACTTTTGGTCTAAAAATAATAATTACAAACAGAACGACTCCTTGCAAACTGTTCACCACGTAACTAATGCAAAACAATTCTGATTCCCAGTGATTAAATACTGTGCTATTTACGTGCCACAAAATTGAAACAGATGTATCAGCTATAAGGGGTATTCCCATCATAAACAGCAATTTCAAATTAATGAAGAATCTGAAAAAGAATATGAAAATTTAGAGGAATTTATTACAATTTTCACTTCAATACCAAGGAAATATTCTGATGTATGGCTCCAAGAATATTTTTGGAGCCAACATGGGAATATTTTTGATAAATATTGTTTGAATATTCTGGAATATTTCTTGATATTAGGGTTACTAAAACATTTCTTAGTAAAACATCTTTTAACGTAACTTTAACATATCATTGATTTAATATAAATTATATATTGTTTTAAGTGATTAAATGAATAATTTGAATACTTACCGAGTGGTGTATTTTTTCAATTTTTCTGCTAGAGTAAATTGTTCATCAGTCCCCCTCATTTGGGTATTCAATTTATTCAAATTGTACATGGTCAAAAAGAAGAACATTAAATTTACTGCCAGGAACAGCAGAGTAGGTATAACGAAGAACAAAAATTCCCCAATATTTTCAATTTCTGTAATGTAAAATTTCAAAAAGTTAATACATTTCATAAACTTTTACGTTACCCTGTTAAAATAATCTAGCTGGGATCCTACATAGGAATTTGACACCGGAAACCAGCTTCTTTCCTAGGTAGTTGTAGGATCTTGCCTAGTTTCCTAGCTGGTGGGGTCCTAGATCGGAATTCAGGATCAGAGATCGACTAGTTTTCGACCTAGAACTCCAGCTAGAAAACTAGGTAAAATCCTACAACTACCTAGGAACCTACCTGGCATCAGAAATCAGCTTGTTTCGTAGGTAAGTTCCTAAGTAGTTATAGGATCTTGCCTAGTTTCCTAACTGGGGTCCTAGGTTGGAATTTAGGATCAGAGGTCAACTAGTTTTCGACCTGGGACTCCCAGTTAAGAAACTGGGTAAAATTCTATAATTACCTAGGAACCTACCTAGGAAACTAGCTGATTTCCGGTGCCAAATTCCCTTTTAGGATTAGAATCCCAGTAGGATCCCAGCTAGATATTTTTAACAGGGTAACCACTATGAATATTCTTGATTTAACGTTTTCTTACTTGGAAACCAACAGTGATCCTTGCTCATGCCTGGCTTATAGAAATCGGACAAAGCGGCCGAATATTCTATGATAAATATAATTAATGTGAGAATCAAAGGTGTGAGCCATCCATACATGCAGAAATTTATAAACGTTTTCCTTAAATTTTTAGATTCTGCAATTCCCGCCATCAGCAACATTGTACTACTACAAAGGGAGAAAAAAAAAGTAAAATTTAATTTTTAAGTATATAAATCAAACAAATATATGTTCTGAGAAATAAGATATATTTTAAAGTAAGTTATAATGGGAATAAATACTACAAATTCAATTTACCTGATCGCCTCCCATGTTAAGTAACACAATATATTCATCCATGTCAATATAGAGAATGTAGAATACACAGTTAAGTATCCTGCAAAAGAAAGGAGAAGCATTTGTAAATTTTTGTCAGTAGTTATATGATGGGGTTATTAAAAGATAAATAAAAAAGAAAAAAAACCCACAAACGTATTAAGAATATATTACCCTGTTACAAAAATCTAGCTGAGATCTTATATAGGAATTTGGCACCGGAAATCAGCCAGTTTCCTAAGTAGTTATAGGATCTAGCCTAGTTTCCTAGCTGGGGTCCTAGGTCAGAATTTAGGATCAGAGATCAACTAGTTTTTGACCTAGGACCTCAGTTAGGAAACTAGGCAAGATCCTATAACTACCTAAGAACCTACCTAGGAACCTACCTAGGAAATCAGTTAATTTCCCGTGCCAAATTCCTATGTAGGATCTCAGCTAGATTTTTTAAACAGGGTTATACACTGAAAAAAAGGAATCCCTGAGAGCTAAGAATATTTTTGGCACATTCTGAAAATATTCTGAATATACCAAGGAAATATTCTAATGTCCAGTTCCAGGAATATTTCTGGAGTATTCTTGGGTGATTCATGTTATTTTTAATATTCTGGGATATTTCTTACTATTAGGGATGTTTATTGTATTTTTTATATAAGTAAATATACAAATTAATAATAGTTATTAGAATAGATAATTCGATATAATTGTTAAAAAATGACTCACCCCATAAAACGCAAATTTTAGTCTTTTGCACCACATTAAAGTGTAGCATTGCACGCAGGAAATAATTAATTAAGTATCCAATGGAATGTTGCAACAAGCATTGTCCGTACAAATTGTTAAATCGTGGTAGCATGAAATGAATTAATATCGTCAAGCAGATAAAAAAGCAGCTAGTAATTAATAAGATTCCCCTGATTATATCACTGTTAAATAAGAAAACATATTTTGTTATATATTAGCATAAAATTGAGTAAATATTACATAAATTTTAATCCAGATAGCAAAATGTTTTAAGTAAATGATAAGCATAAAAATATAATGTTAAAAAAAGTAAATTTTATTTAGAAATTAATAATACACTTAACATAAGAAGAAACGCCTTTAAATGTACCCTAATAGCAAGGAATATTTTTGGTACATTTCGAAAATAATATGATACATGATATAAATGTATCATAAATATTTCTGGAGTCGGTTAAAGGAATATTCTTAACAAGTATTACTGGAATATTCTGGAATATTTCTTGCTATTAGGATAGCTGTGTTTAGTTTGAACGAGGGCATATTTATTTTTAGTCTTATTTTAGTTTTAGCAAGATTATTTTGCTATATGGAAAAATTCTACCAATTAATTTAATTCAACTTACATTATAGGAATTCTTGTATACTTCATCGCGATACAAACCCAGAATATGATATCACTGTTATTATTTTTGTCGACAAAAATGTCCATACAATAAGTGTCATTGTCGTACAATTTAAAGTGATCTTTAACTCTAGCAATACTATGTTCATTTATATACCAATCCTTTTTAATTTCATACGCGATTTCACATTGACTAAAACTGGTGCGCATTCCGTAATCTGAAAAAGATTAACGTTAAATATATTAGATTTTAATGCTGGTTTATTTATATGAAATTATGTGAAACTGATTATGAATTGTGTAATAGTATATTGTAACAAGTGCAAGGAGAGTGCATCTCCTTGGAAACTAGCAAGTTTTCGTCCTCCCCTTGTGGAAAAGAATGATGAAAAATGCTGAAAAAACTGAAAAATGTTGAAAAGTTCCAATTTTAGCAGGTTTTCAACGTTTTTTCAGCAATTTTCAGCATTTTTCAGTAAATCATTTCCACTAGGGTCGTCTATAATCAGCTAGTTTCCGTCTTCTAAACAGGACCTTACTTTATGCGTTTACTTTCGTTTCTCGGTTAATCTATTTTTACGAAATAAAAGTGTTTACAATAAAAACGCGCTAAAATTACAGAAAAACTAGATGAAGTTCATTATCCTCTTCTAGTATTATTGAAAACAACAACAAATCTGTAAATTTAATAACTATTTTGAAATATAATCCTTTCGAAAATATTTTGCATTATAAGGTATATAAGGATGTTGATAAATTTGTATTCCTTGTATTCACTAACCATTGAATTACATACGGAATATCTGTATAATCATTTTTAGGATCAATTCAATGATTAACAATATATTCAATGAATAACAATATAAATTTTAATTTGCCTAAATCCAAGGACCTCAGGAAAAACTTTATGAAAAATAAGAAAATAAAATGATAATTTTTTTTCAATTTCATACCTGGATTGTCTATAAGGACTTTCTTATATTTCGCAAACCGAGAAGAGTTGCTTTCTATAATGAAGCTATGCAAGCTTTGGCCTTTTCCAGAGGGAAGCCCATTATAAATATTTTTTCCGTTGTCGAATATTTTATCATTTGATTTACTACACTTATTTAAACAAGCATGTTTATCACAGTAATCCACCTCTTTGCAAACTTGGATAACAACGGTATCGAAGTTTTGCGAACTCAGCTCGATGCAAAAATTGTCGGTATCTTTCGACAATTCTATTGTCTTTGAATTCCATTGTATCTGAAACAAAATAATTTCCCTCGTTTCAAACATATATTCTTTTTGATTCACATATATGCTGCATATATATGGCATTTGTACCGTTTATATAAAATTTTTTCATGGGTATCTTCTTTCTCATGATATAATATTAACATAATATAATAAAATAATAATACAAGTGCTGGACCGCGTTGTTAACATGTAAACGCGTTAAAGAATCACTTTCATGCGATTCCGTAAGCATTATGAAGTCAAGTAGTGTCGATAAGGTAGAAAACATTCTTTAAATAAGGATCAAATCTTTAAAAAGGACCAAATTTTTTGTTTCGATAATCTAATCAAATTGAACTTACCCGATACTTGTCGTGTATAATCGATAACGAGGAAATGGGAACGTTATATGAAACTAAAACGCCACCATTACAATCTAGTGGATTGTTCGTGATGCTGACTGCACTCTTATCCGTTTGCAACAGCCTTGTAAACCGCTTATCGTTTTTATTTTTAAAATACTCGCAACTTCGGGTCGTGTAATTGAAAATATATCCGGGAGAGCAACATAGGTTCAGGAACAGGATAACATCGTCGGGCTTTTGAACTGAATATACTTCTTGAGTGAGTCTCACAAAAGTCAGGCCTGCTATTTCGTTCCTTTGGCGTTGCATGGTAATCGCATTTTGAAAACCATCCAGACAATGGATGTAATAATTCGTGCGGCTTTCGCTTTTGTCGAAAGACGTCTCTATTTCGCTGAATTCACTTAATTGATCGAGATTGAATGTCTCGTTCTTCAAGTAGAAGGATTGGTCACTTTCTCCTTCCACGCAATAGATCTTTTCACCGTTGTCGTACAATTTCTTTTCAAATCCGCAACATTTAGGGATTGTACTCATACGGCATAGGGCAAATCCAAATTGAAGCATCAAAATAATGCACAATTTCGTCGTCATTTTTCAATTGTTTTTCTTTATTTTTTTACAATTTTAGAACAAACTAATCTGAAAAAATCATTGGGGTATTATTTTCAAGTTTAGAAGAGTAATTGTTGCATCTTAGATTTAAAAAATTAAAGAATGGAGGGATGATGATGAAAGATATAGGCCATGTTTCAAAATTAATTGGCAGTGCAGTCGAGCCTCCCTTAGTGGGACAAAATTGTCTCTCCTAGCACATTTAAATTTAAAGAAATTAATGTAATACTGTACAGTATAATTTTGCATTAAATTTTCTGTTAAGTTTAATTTTCTAAATAATAAATATATATATATATGTATATATTTGTCAAACGGCAGTTTTGAGACCAAAACGCCATTTTTTTTACTTATTTACTGGCAGTTTTGAGGACATCTGATAGTTTTGAGGACTGTCCCCAAAGTCACATTGTGAAATAATGACAGTTTTGAGGACACTTCCTAAAATTACGTTCCTGGGGTCCGGCAATGTTAGTTTCGTTAATTTTTTAAAAAACTTGCATCCAACACGTACCTGGTCTCTCAAATAGGGCGTGTCCCCAAAACCACCACTTGACATGTCTATATATATATGCACAAATTTTGATATATACACTGAGCAAAAATATATATCACAAATTACTATTTTTTTGTATCAATTTGAGGATACATTGGAAAAGTAATTATTTCTACTGTTAATATTAGTAAAATTTAAAAGTCGTGTAGTAAATATTAGTAGAAAAGTACTACAAATTGCTTTGGTAATTATCATTTTTACTATTAATAGCAAACATTTTTCACTCTTCAGAGATATCCTCAAATGGATATAAATTGTTTTCAATTTTACTATTACTTTTTTCTCAGCATACGTATCTGACGTAGCTGGTGTTTACTGTCATTATTGTTTAAAATTTCGTCATCAACTTCTGACTTACTAAAATTTATATACTCTTCTAACTAAAGCAGTCCCATACAAATAAATATAGTACTGCCATTATACAAATAAATTTATGAACATTACAACGTATATTTTAATTATTTAAACTTTTTAAAGGCATCACTGAATTCAAATATACGTTTTAATATCCTTATGAAAATGCGACGGGAATTTCATGAATCTTAAGCCAGAAATAGTACAAAATTTCGTAAAGTTGTTGTATCAACTGTTATGAATTAATATGAATTAATATAAATTAATAAAAATTATATGAATTAATATGAATTAATATGAATCAATATGAATCTTAAAAGTTTTTGTTTAGAATCATGATTTCTTATGAAAAATCATACACCCTGAATATGTTTAAGAGAATATTTATGTATATATTTCTTGGTAATATAATCATTTTTATCTCAAATACTTACTCAACGGACTAAACTCAAACTCTTTTATTATAGTTCATTAAAAAATATGAATTTAATATTTACCGTCACTGCCAACTTCCAACGATTCTCGCTCAGATGTGAACTCTTCCGTGGGAAAAATAATATTAATTTTTCAAAACAACCACAATCTAATATAAATAATTGCCCAATGTTAATAAGTAAAAAAAAAGTTATAATATTAGAAGACATTATAAAAAATCCCAATTAAACTCCAAGGTAACTTGTTATTAAGATAATTAAAATCTAATTAAATTGATACGTCGATTTTAGACTTTTATAAATGAGAAAAAAAACTAATAAAAATATTTATTTATTTAGATATACACATACATACACACATACGTACATACATACGTACACACATACACGGAGAGAAAAGTTAGTAAAACACATTAATTTTGTTTTTACTAACTTAGGATGTCAGTAATTTTTATTAATCTTTTCTCTCCTTGTATCGTCATATTATTATATATTATTATATTATACAGAGTGATTCATTTGATTTGATGAAACAAAAGATCTCGAAAAAAACGAGTGGTACAAAATAATTTCTCATATCAAATAATGATCACTCAGAAGGGGGAGTACCCACTGAGATTATTCTGTGGGGAGGCAACAGTGAAATCTCAAATGAGAACACCTAATTTTTATGGTAGAATAAAAAGGGGTATAAAAATGCTCTCTGATTAGCAGCCCAAAAATAGAGTGTTCATTTGAGATATCATTCGACGCGTTTTTTTCGAGATAATCTGCTTTGTCAAGTTAACTGAATACATCCTATATATGTATATTAATATAAAATAATAAATCATATAATATTTCAGATTTAATTAATCAGATATCTAGGTCATAAATACCCTTTGAATATTATTAAACACTTAAGCATTTTTAAATTACTTTCTTCGAACTAACAAAAAAACTTCGAACTAAAATAATGAAAATAATATGACATGTTTTTAATGAATATGATTAATTTAGATAAGGGCATTAGTAAAAATAAATTGTTGTTTATTTTTAATACATTATAATAGTTTTTATATCTGTTTTTACTTATTTTTAGTAAATAAAATACTTAAGCATTTTATTGATAAAAATATGAGAAAAAAATTCCGCTAGGAGAGGCATCGAACTTATGTCAAAGCAGTCGCCTTCCCTATTACACATTCTTTCCCATTTAACGAGAATTTGTTTCTACGTTTATAAATTGTTTCTAATTATTAGGTGCGCTTATAAAAGCAAACACGTCGCAAGTGAAAATATAATCCTAATAGCAAGACATTCCAGAATATTCCAAACATATTTATCGAAAATATCATTCCTTATCATTCAAGAATACACCAAAAATATTCCTCGAGCCGGATATTAGAATATTTCTTTGGTATCCCTGTTAAAACAATCTAGTTGGGATCCTATATAGGTATTGCTATAAGAACCTGGGAATTGCAACAAGGATATGCCTATAGACACCGGAAATCAGCTTCTTTCCTAGGTAGTTGTAGGATCTTACCTAGTTTTCTTGCTGGGGTCCTAGGTCGGAATTTAGGATCAGAGATCAACTAGTTTTTGACCTAGGACTCCAGCTAGGAAACTAGGAAAGATCCTATAATTACTAAGGAACAAACCTGGCACCAGAAATCAGCTAGTTTCATAGGTAGATTCCTAGGTAGTAGTAGGATCTTCCCTAGTTTCCTTGCTGGGGTCCTAGGTCGGAATTTAGGATCAGAGATCAACTAGTTTACGGCCTAGGACTCCAACTAGGAAACTAGACAAGATCCTATAAATACCTAGGAACCTACCTAGGAATCTAGCTGATTTCTGGTGACAAATTCCTATGTAGGATCCCAGCTAGATTTATTTAACAGGGATATTTCTGGTATATTCTTGGGTGATTCATGTTTTTTTAATATTCCAGAAATGTACCATAAATATTTCTGGAGCGAAAATGGGAATATTTTTTAAATATTTCTTGCTATTAGGGTTATTAAAACATTTTTCTTTCAGTGAGTTAATATAAATTATATATTGTTTTAAGTGATTAAAAAATAATTTGAATACTTACCGATTGACGTAATTTTTCAATTTTTCTACAACAGTAAATTTTCCATTTTTCATCCTCATTTCGTCATTCAATTTATACAAATTGTACATGGTCAAAAAGAAGAAGATTAAATATATTGTCAGGAATAGTAGAGTAGGTATAACGAAGAACAAAAATTCCCAAATATTTGCAATTTCTGTAGTGTAAAATTTAAAAAATTAAAACATTTCATAAACTTTTACATTATCCTGTTAAAATAATCTAGCTGGGATCCTGCATAGGAATTTGGCACCGGAAATCAGCTTCTTTCCTAGGTAGTTATAGGATTTTGCCTAGTTTCCTAGCTGGTGGGGTTCTAGGTCGGAATTTAGGATCAGAGATCAACTAGTTTTTGACCTAGGATTCCAGCTAGGAAAGTAGGCAAAATCCTACAACTACCTGGTACCGGAAATCAGCTAGTTTCCTAGGTAGGTTCCTAGGTAGTTACAGGATCTTGCCTAGTTTCCTAGCTGGAGTCCTAGATCGGAATTTAGGATCAGAGATCAACTAGTTTTCGACCTAGGACTCCAGCTAGGAAACCAGGCAAATCCTGTAACTATCTAGGAACCTACCTAAAAAACTAGCTGATTTCCAGTGCCAAATTCCTTTGTAGGATTCCAGCTAGATCTTTTTAACAGGGATATTTAGAATATTTGCAGAATGTACCAAAAATATTCATTCCTATTAAGCTATAGAAAGAAATACTTCTTAATTTGAGGAATTGACTCTGACAATTCTGTTCTCTTTCGATAACCATCTGATGGAATTTTCTTTTTTTTCATCTGAAGGAATATTAATATTCCTTGGGTCAAACTGCAAATTATGCTGAAGTACACGCAACTAGATTTTTACAAGTTTAACAGCTTAATGAAATTGTCCTGAAAAATATAGGCAATCCATCGATGATTAACAGTTTTAAGTTCCATTAGAAGCTGCGAAAGAAAATCAACGTTTCATTAATTATCAGTTTTCTTTATACTTACAACTCCCTGGTTCAAAGAATACAACCTTTTGACCCCAAAAATTGGAATTGACTATAGAAATTCCAGTAAAACATTAAATATCTCAAATTAGCAATAATTTACTTCTTCCTCCTCTGGAATATCATTACTGACTATAAGTTATCTTATAATAATTTTTCACAGATAACATGAAAAGAATTCCACCATTACCAAGGATTTTCTATTTCTGATTCAAATTCATCTTTTCTATAATAGTGAGCTTTAATGGGTTTTATATATAAAAAAAAAAGATAAATATATACAATAAAAAAACATAGACTATACAGTAAATCATACCCTGGTTCAAAGAACACAAAGTTTCGACCCCAAAAATTCGAGCTTAAAACATTATGGAAAATGTAACCAAAATTTCGGATACGGTATATGAAATTTCATATAATATTGTTCTTGAAACATCAGAATTGTCCCTAGGACAAAAATAATAGAAATTCAATGTTTTTGGTTTGTATCGGAAGAAACAATGTAAAGTTCTGGCTTCAAAAGTTGAGCCTAAAATACTGTGAAACTCTACTATTTTAGTTCCAGGGACAATTGTGGTGTTTCAAGAACAATATTATATGAAATTTCATATATCGTTTCCAAAATTTCAGTTGAATTTTCCATAATGTTTCAAGCTTGAATTTTTGATGTTGAAACTTTATATTCTTGAACCAGGGCTGAGAAAAAATATATACTAAATAGTAACACTGTTAATATTATAAACTGCAATTATTCATATTAAAGATGGGACAAACATAAATTGTAATCCAATTTACAATATTAATGTTACTATTTAATATTTTTTGTTATATATGTATTATAAATATAATTATAATTATATTATATAGTACAACTTTTCTCTTAGTGTACAACATATGATAACCTGCTAAAAATGTAAACAAAAAATAATTTTTTAATTATGAAGGATAATTTTTAAAAAATTTAAATAACATAAGATTCCAAAAATGTAAACAAACATTTATGAGGCAATCCCTTTATCAATGACGTATTTATTTATTTTAATATGTATTTAAGTTATTTTTAATGAGCTTAAGCAAACTGCGTTTTTAAAAGGTTTTTTCAATTATGGAAGATAACTTTCGAAAATCTTAAATAACATCATTTTATGAATAATCTTTTTACTAACAAATAAAAAATGCGAAATGAACGCACTCAACAAAGTTAAAAACACCAACGAATATTGAAAAAAAAAAATCGAAAACATACTCTAAAAAGTTCAATTTTTGATTATTTATAGAGCTTACCGATGTTACAGTTTTATTACGTGAAGATTCTCATTATTTACGAATACATTTTTATTAAAAATTACTTCTTGCCAACGAATCGTTGTCGTCAAATCAAAAAATAAAAATATTGTTTTTGTTATAAATTGGGTGCTAATAGCTAGTACTGGAAAATGTACTTAACGCATGCACCGTGCGTTCCTAAAGACATGTTGCGATAGGTAAAAATTGTTTATATATATAATATATATAAATAAAATAAAAATAAAAAAAAGCACTAGTCGTAAGCACCCATTGAAAATACACTAATTCGTGCATATTCCACTTTTATATCGTTTTAAATGATTTCACATTTTGTTTATGAAAATTCTCGTATTATAGGTGTATTCAAAAATGCCCTGCTAGTACTGCATTAGTGAGACGAACAGGGATGTATTTAGATTCACTAATTCAAAATGTCTCACATCACTGAATGTCACTAATAAAGAAGTCACTAATCCACTATTCCCTATGTCGAGTTTGTCTATAACAGTTCAATTCAGTAAAATACAT
>JABFPN010005776.1:0-12540 GCA_022817305.1 Leptoteleia sp. ZL-2020
TGAAACAAATTATTACAAGCGGGTATGACGTCGTTTTGTAATAAATTTAAATAGGCTTCTCCAGTTAAAGTTCCGTTTATGAAGAATGGACCGATTATCCCCCGAGCGGAAAAACCGCACCAGACCATAATTTTTTGGGGATACTGCGTGTGTGTATCACGCATCCAATGAGGATTTTCATCAGCCCAGTAAACACTATTATGACGATTAACCTCACCATCAAGTTGAAAAATAGCTTCATCGGAAAAAATAATTCGATCAAAGAAAGTGTCATCGGTGTCGTACAGGAGCATCATTTCTTCGCAAAATTCTATTCTTCGATCTGGATCATCGTCATTCAGTTTCTGAGTTAATGTTATTTTATAGGGATGCCACTTCTCTTTACGCAAAACAAGTTGAACTGATGAAGAGCTCACATCATTTTGCAAAGCTACTTTTCTGACAGACGCATGAGGATTTTCAATAAATGATTGCATTACCTGTATACTTTTATCCACATTGGTTGCTACTTTCGGTCTACCAGAACGAGGCCGATCTTGTACAGAGCCAGTTTCTTCAAATCTCATTACCGTTTTTCTCACAGTAGAAGCTGAGATATTTGCACGGTTTGGATGCGTGTTATTAAACAAATTGGCAGTCTGCTCATATGATCTAGTAAGATCACCGAAACCGCGCATTCTAATAATTGTTATCCGTTCTCGTTCAGATAAAGACATCTTAGAGAATGATGTTTTCAGTTAATAATAAATAATAATATTAAAGAATAATATGTATTATTATTTTTTAGACAGATAGATAGATAGATAGATAGATAAAGAAACAAAGTATTATAAAAAATTAAAATAATAAATAACAAATTCATGTTAATCATAAATTGAATTGTTTACAAATGACGACTGTATCATCAATAATTATAAAAACATTTTTTTTTCTTTTCGAGTTCTTACATTATCTTCAAACTTTCGTTTTATTTTTAGTGTCTGAAGCGCCATCTATCATAAATCGAAAAAAATTCTTCAAATAAAAGTTTCATATTTTTTCAAGTACTATTCGAATCTGCAATAAAAAATAGGGGTTCCCATTTAAGATTCCAAAGTTCCCTCCCGCCCCACCCCCAGGGGGTGGGGGGTAGAAGTCGAGTTTGGTGTCATTGGATAGCTTTTTTTATAATATTAAACACGTATTTTTTTGTTTCAATTTCCGTTGTATTTTTTGCAAGATATTTCACCATGTCCAGACTTTTGATATACCCTGTATATGTAAATTAATATGAAATACATTAATTTATTATCATAAATAGTATATTAAGTATCTAGGGAGCGAAGCATGCTTTATTCGAGTCAAGCTGGGACTTGAGCTTTTGTCCTTTTGTTAGATTCAAATTTCACATATACTGATAGATCCTGTCGGGAGCGCCTTACGTTTCGCGAAAAACGAATGTGTTCCGGACGGAATCTTAATATAAAAATGGTTTTCAATTATTGCTCGAGGTGTGCTTTTATAGCGGAATTAATAAAAAAATTATTTTTGTCCTTTTATTAGATTCAAATTTCACATATACTGTTAGATCCTGTCGGGTGCGCATTACGTTTCGCGAAAAACGAACGTATTCCGGAAGGCATCTTAATATAAATTGGTTTTAAATTAATGCTGGAGGTGTGCATTAATAGTGGAATTAATAAAAAAATTACATTTGTCCTTTTATAAGGTCCAAAATTCCGTTACACTTCTGCATTATGTAGAATGGTCAGGGTTAAACGAAAATGCTGAGTTTCAAAAATTGAAGCTTTATTTCGTTAAAGCCGTATTTCTTATTTCTATTATGTTCGAATTTATAAATTCACTTAATAAAAACATTTTTTTAAGTATATATTTTCCTAAATTTTCTCTATTGACAGTTTAACCTAAAATTTTTCTAGTAGTATAACAAACGTCAAGTCAGCCTTTGTTTACAATTTTCGTTTTAAAAAACGTTTTGTTTTTCAGTGCCATACGAATAAGATATATTTTGGTTTATATAATTATATATTTGTTTTATGTTTCAAATATTTGTTTAATTATGTTGAATATGATGTTCCTAATTGAAATATTATACATATAAATTATATTTTATTTTTATATAGTCTTTCTTATTGAACTAAATGATAAGAGTCCTGTGGACTCACCTTACCCGTTTAAGTCGGTAAAAATCCTTACCCGGATAAGGGTTAATGTTTACATTTCAGTATTATAACTAAACACAAGTGGCGCTATCGAATAATAGTTTTCAAAAGCGCCATAAGAGCAAGTAATATATGCTGTCCTTTTTCAATTAATATATTTTAGATAAAGATAGCTCGTTATATTATGTTAGAAGATTATTTCTTATTCCTTCTTATAATATTCTGCGGGAATTACATCAACTCGCGTCTTGTGTTTATAGAACCATATTATTTTTTTTTTCAACTGTTCATTTACAAAAGAATAATTAAAGTGTAATTGTTTCGTTTACAGCTGGGACATTGATGTCGCCATTAAACACAAGAAAACAGAACAGTAATTTTAACCTAACCTACACTGTCACGCTTTTTAATTTTGTAATTTGAGCAAATTGAAAGTACTGCAACGTGCAACTTTTGAAAAATATAAGAGTAAGTAGTAAATTAATTAAAGTGAATTTGTTATATTTATTTGTTGTTATTCTTACATTATTAGATTTTTATTGTCATTAATATTTCTGACAATTATTAACAAATTATTACTAATTATTATAAACTTAATTATTATTCTTTGATAATTTAATAATAAGCCTATCAAAACAATTTTTAATAATATGTTTTTCTTTATTTCAAAAGATTTATTAAAAATAAATAATAAATTGACATCAAATTTCTATCCATTTAACGAAAATAATATTTTTTCCTGTGCACTGCTTTTCTCGCAATTGAAAAATTAATGTAACATATTTAATTTGACTTATATTGTTTTACTTACATATTGTAACATTTTTACATTCAGGTGAAGTCAAGGCCTGCTGTGACGGAGTTAGTGTCTTTTATATATAAAAATTAATTAATTTATGTTTTCCCACGTTAAAATGTCCGAGCAATTCCAGGATATAATAATATGGCAGGAACTGCTAGGATATTTGCAACAGAAATTTCCAAAGTAATCCAGGCTGTGCCTGGTTTTATCTGGACAATTCTTGATTATACCCAAGAATTTTCCTAATGGATCCAGGTAAATTTATTAATGTAGAAATCAGCTGTATCTTTCTTGGGTACAATCAAAAATTGTCCAGATAAAACCAGGCTCAGCCTAGATTACTTTGGAAATTTCTGTTGCAAATATCCTAGCAGTTCCTGCCATGTCTCTGCTGTATCTTCTGTGACTAACTCTGTCACAGAAGGCCTTGCACTTCACCTTAATGATCAAATTAAGTTCTTGTACACACTTATTTTCTTAATATAATAATCTCATTGTCAAAATTTTCACTAAAAAATGCATTTATGTAAATAAATTTCAATTTCTTTTTCCAGTTAGAACAACTGCAATATAATATATATAACGTTATGGTGAAAAATATATTGTCAATTTCTAAACGTCATAAACGTCGAGAAGTTTCAATGGGAGTTAAATTTTTGCTATGTAAAATGCAGTTTATTTCAAAGGTAAGTGCATCACGGTACAAAACAACAGCCAAACCCGATGATTCAAATGATTTTTGCGCAGAAAAGGAAGATTTTCATAAAGTAGAAAGTGAAATTTCAGAATTCGAAGAGGACTACATAGAAAATGAGAGAGTTGATATTTCCGATGAACTCAGTGAAGTGATTATTGATACTATTGTACCTGAAAATATTATAGCTGATAAAAATCATGTTTTTATAAATTTTTTATCAAAATGGGCCATTGTGTCTAAAATAAAGCATTCACATTTAAATATTCTGTTAAAAATATCAATATTTACTTACCTGATATGAATGTACCATAGAAAGCTAAATGTTTATTGAAAACTCCACGAAGAACAAATATTTACGTCATTGATCCTGGGAGATATATACACATAGGTTTTGAATACGAACTCAGACGATACTTTGTAGAAAATGTAACTGCTGATCATGTTAGCATACAAATTGGAATTGACGGCGTGCCAATAGACATAAGCAGTGGAAATGCATAGTGGCCAATTTTAGGTAGTATATTTCCAAACGAAAGGGTTTTTATGATTGGTTGTTACTTTGGACAAACCAAAGCACTTAATAGTAATGAATACATAAAATTCTTTGTTAACGAAAACTTGCTAAAAAGAAACGGAATGAAAATAAATGGGAAATTAAAATCAGTATCATTATACAGTTTTATTCTAGATAAACCAGCAAAATCATTTGTTTTAAAAACGAAGGATCATGCAGGATTTTCTTCATGTAATATGTGTAACATTCAAGGTGTTTATAAGAATAAGCGCACATGTTTTCCAGGAAGAAATTTTCCACTAAGAACCAAAGAAAGCTTTATATCACAAACTGTTGAAGATTACCATAAAGTCACAAGCATTCTCACAGAAATTTAAGGATTCGATCCTGTGACAAATGTCCCTGAAGAATCAATGCATTTGTTTTCAGGAGTTCAGAGAAAAATCATAGATCTATGGTCTACAGTTCCATATAAAATTCGCTTCCTAACAAAATCATATAGTGATGCACTTTCAAACTATCTCCTGAAAATTCGAGAATTTTCTCCATCTGAATTTGCGAGAAAACCACGTGAAATATCACACTATAAGAAATGGAAAGCAATAGATTTCTTTTTTAAATACTGTGCACCAATAGCTCTAACATTATTATTCGATTCTGATAATGTTATATATATTCATATCTTAGCACTTCATATATCCATTCGTTTATTGGCAGTAGTTATACAGGAAGACTATGTTGAAAATGCTAAAAATTTGTTACTTTATTTTGTTGAAACTTTTGAAATATGTGACTGAAGTTCTCAACGTTGAAAATAAACGAAAATGCCCACGTAGAAAATACGACGGTCCGCCAACCGTAACAAACGGGCCACTGATGGCACTGCAGTGGCCGACGACGGTCCGAAAACTGCGTTGTCACACTATCGGCTCGACCGTCGATAAACGCTCGGCACAAGCATGACCCGATTGTTTTCAAACCATTAGTTCCAACCGTTAAACGACCGCCGACACACGCCTGGCACAGCGTCAATCCGGCCGTTCAATGGAAATGTCGGCAAACGAAAATCTACGTATGTTAAACGACCGTCGACACACGCCCGGCACAGCGTCAATCGGCCGTTCAATGGAAGTGTCGGCAAACGAAAATCTACGGATGTTAAACGACCGTCGACTCACGCCCGGCACAGCATCAATCCGGCCGTTCAATGGAAGTGTCGGCAAACGAAAATCTACGAATGTTAAACGACCGTCGACACACGCCCGGCACAGCGTCAATCCGGCCGTTCAATGGAAGTGTCGGCAAACGAAAATCGACGTATGTCAAACGACCGTCGACACACGCCCGGCACAGCGTCAATCCGGCCGTTCAAGAAAAGTGTCGGCAAACGAAAATCTACGTATGTTAAACGACCGTGGACGCACGCTCGGCACAGCGTCAATCCGGCCGTTCAATGGAAGTGTCGGCAAACGAAAATCTACGTATGTTAAACGACCGTGGACGCACGCTCGGCACTGTGTTTATCCGAATCTTGAGAGTTTTGGAAATTTTATTATCTTAAGTTTAAGTGATACATAAAATATTTCTGTTCTTTACAAGCAGCATTGAGCAGCTAGACATTTTAAATTAAGTGTTCTTAAATGAAATGGTGTATAGGTTTTCAAAATGAGTTTATAAGAAATGATTAATGTAATGAAGCTGTGTTTAATATCCGATGGTTAGTTACAAACAGAATTATATTGCACTATACATATTTATTTTTCACAGACGTAATTAGTGTAACAATTCTAAAATAACAATTTTATCTTTAAACTGTGTGCAGAAACATTTTTTTACAATATCCTTTATGAAATGAATTTTCGGTAAATGTGAAGTCGGTCGTACATACGTTACACCAACGCGGCGCGATTGAATAGGATACGTAAAGACGTCATCGAATATCATATGTTCGATTCCTTCGACTTTTACATCACCATTTTCTATAAAAATTTTATTTATTCGAAGGATAACATCGGTATTTAATACCACAGTGTTGTTTGGATGTTTTGATGTGACAATTATATTTCTGATTTTAATATATTCTATCATATTTTCTTTTTTCACACGACAAATGGGTACATTAGTTGTTTCTTTAATTTTAAAAATCAGTGGATAACGGTTTTCCAAAGATGGTACATTTCCTTCTCTTAGTTCATGCAATCGTCTAGAAACTTGAGCAATCGGGTTTTTTGTGCATTTTATTAATTTCTTCAAAAAACCAATACAATCCTCAAATGCAAACGCCGAGTATTCAAAAATCGAATCTTTTGTATTAAGAACATCATCGGCAATGTGTATTAGCGAATGAAAGTTTATAGATACCGAATCTTTTCCATACATACTAGGCATTAACTCGACAAAAGTACGCAACAAAGTTTTGGCATATTTTGCATGTTTTTCAGTCATATCTTTATAACTTAGAAGCCTACATGAAACATATAAAAGCATAAAATGTTTATATTTTTCTTCCAATAAAATAGGTTCAAGAAATAAGCCGCTCGAATACAATAAAAAAAAAACGAAATTGTGTTGCTTTCCAAATTTCTTACGCTGAAATTCACTTGGAATATCACTCGATATGCTGTCAAACATGTTTTGCAAAATTATTTTGTTTTCGGAAGAAAGTCTTTGTTCTGTATTGCCATTGATTAGATTGTCTACAATATATCGAGATACCCCTAAGCATAAAAGATGCATTGGGTCGAGTAAGACGTTCCGTACGATATCGAAATCTTTTATACTTAATAATGGCGACTCTTCATTTTGCAAATGATGTTCCGGTTGAAATTTTGAACGAAAAGATTCGTCTGTACGTTCATTGCAATTTATTTTATTGAAAACAACTTTCCCTCTTTTTGACTTTTTTTTACTTTTAATATTATCTTTTTTTATATATTCACCTTTAATTTCGCAACGCTCGCAAGAGTAGAAGCCAGTATGACCTTTGCATCTTTTAAGAAAAGCTCTCGCTGGAGTATCGCAAACGCAAGCTCTAATATTAAATTTATAATGTATTTGTTTAATCGTTAAACCATTCTCAATTAAATTATTGGCTTCCAATACAAAATCATTTAAAAAATCTATAGCAGACTTCGGTTTCGATTCTCCATAATAAAGCGCAATTACAAAAGGTTTTGCGTCATAATCGCGGTGATACAATTTACCCAAAATTGGCCACATATGATTTTTTGATTTAGAATAAATTTCTGCACCATCAACGTTTATTATTAAATTGATTTCTCGTTGCTTATATATTACAGGACACAGAATATATTCCAAATTTTTTTTAATGCCGAAATACATATATTCGCCATAGGAATCATGTGCATTTAACATTAAACGTATATTAGTTTCGGCTTTCGTTGATTGCAGCAAAGTCTTGCTACTTTGTGGTAGATTATAATTTTCATTTCGTAACAGCAGAAGTAACTCGTCTACAAATTTTTGAGTAACGCAACCTACATTCCTTTGAATTAATGCCACTAATTTTGACTTGATATCACCTTCTGTTAACTCATTTTTATTGACATCAAAATCAAAATTAAATTTATTATCGTCGGTGAAAGTAAAGTCATCGGATGATTGTTCTGAAGTGGTTGAAATTGATGAATGTCCTAGTGAAATGTCTGACGAACAGTTTGATAAGTCTGTTTCACTTTTGTTAGAAGAAGTGTCTTCGAAAGAAATATCCATGTATTCACCACTAGAATGTGTAACAAATAATGATGATTTCTCCTTTACAGAAGCTACATCTAACGATGTGCTGGGTATTTCGCTCACATTTTGAATAATTCCTGATCTTTGTTGATCTTCGCTTTCAGTATCACTATTTTCTGCAAAATGTTTGGATTCAAGTAATCCAGTTAGAGTGTGGAATATTCTTATATTAAATACTCATGTAGAAAAAAAGATGGTCTGCCGATCATAACGATCGGGCCAAGCATGGACCATGAATGGCCCGATGTCCTTTGCCGATGATCAAAAATTCTGACGGGCCATGCATGGGCCGATCATCGGCAAACAATCGGCCTATTGACGGCCTGTTGATCTTATGTTTCATCGTCATATGATCAGTCAAAACCATTTGCCGATCATCGGCACATGCTCGGCACATTGACGGCCCGATAATCGTGTACTCAGTCAAAATAAGATCGAACTACTGTCGTTTGCCGACCATCGGCCCATGATCATTTGATGTTTCATCCCGATTGTTTGCCGATCGACGGCAGCAAGCTTGGGCCATGCTTGGCCCGACTGTTTTTCGATACATGGGTAGGATTTGCATTCATTATATGGACAAAATCAAATTCTATTTATAATAAGAATAAGTTATTCTTACAAAACATATATGTATATAAAGAATAATTCCATTTATATTAAATGGATTTGTTTTAGAGAAAAGAATAAAAATGTTTTTAGTTTAACAATATTCAATAGATGACACAAATTTAACCTAATAATGATAAGATGTGTGTGTATATATATATATCCACATTAAATATGAAAATATGCATATTTTAAATTAAATATCATCGATTAACGAAAAAAATAGTTGTACTAAAAAGTCTTGTTTATACTAAACAACAGAAATTGTGATTTTATTTTTCACATTATTAAAGAGGTAAACTAATAAATAAAACGGGCGGTTCACTCAAATATAAAACAATATTTTATATTGTTTTATGAAAATAAATTAAATCACACTAACTCCGTTGCTATAGCACTACGATTTTACCTTAATAAAATTGTTTTTTTAAAAATACTTACTTTCATCAATTCTCTCATTTTGTTTCAAAGCTCGATATTTTCTTGAACGTTCAGACATTCTAATTTTTCAAATTAATTTAAGCTTTTTGTTGTAATTAAATAAACACATACAAATTATACAAATGCAAGATTTACACATACTTTTATTACAAATGCAAGATTTATCTATTCATCACCAAATGTCTGTTGCAAAGCAAAAAATTTTGCTTTATCGGTTTATTTCTTCTGCTCTTTTTTCATAATTAAATAATACTTAAATATGATGTAATCAGATATTAACAATTTTCTTTTACAAATATAAGCTGATATTATCCTTTTTTCAAAATTTATTCATTGCCTTTTTTTTGATAGTTTTCAATATAATATTTAAAATGATTATTATAAAACCATTAATTTTAACGAATCTTAATAATAAAAAATCAATTAGTCAATTAATATATTTATTAATTACTTTCCATCTTTTTAATTATCCCTACATATGTTTGATTTCCTTGTAATTATTGTGATAACTGATCATTTAATAAAATTTAAATATCAATACAAAAAGTCGGTAATGTTGCAATCTACGGTATTGACACTTCTGGCCAAGTTTATTGCGTTCGCAGTTATATGTAGCAACAACCGGCGCCTACACTGTGTACGCCGCATATACGGTTTTCAACAAAAAACTTAGAGGTCAATCCTTCCGTTGATTGAGAACAATTCTTTAATATTTTTATTTCATTGTGTTTAAGTCGCGTAGTTCGGCGTGTGTATTAAGTGCATAATAAAATAGTTGAAAAATAAGTGTTGCAACATGTCTGTAAACAATATGTAAGTAACATTGTTTATTAATGTCGCGTTATTCATCGTTTACAAGCATCGGGTTCATTTTTAATCGTTTACAAACTTGTTTTCGTTGCAATTAAACTTTTGTTTAAGGTGAAATGTCAGTCGTTTAACAACTTGATCGAGGTCGGTAATGCAGATGTAAATAGAAAAACCCTAAAAACATGGGGAAGAAATCAGCTTTACCGACCGAATGTCATTAGCTTTACACAGTACCGCCAAGACAAACGCGGTAAAATTTAAAATATTGTAAAACAAATAACATAATAATTTATGCTTTAGAAGTACATAATATTTTATGTACTTTATTTATGTTAAAATATATACATATTAAATATGTAAGAAATTAATGTAAATATGGTATCAGTGCATGTAATAAAAATTCCTGTTCTGAATTTCATTGACTCGAACATCATTAGGCGAAATAATTAATTTTTTCAAGTACAATGTACAGGAATTTTTTTTTTTTTAATACTATTACGTATTATTAAATTGTTAGTATTTTAATAAATTATGATAATAAGCCCAGGTAAAGGATATTCAATCCTTTACCAATTTACTTTGCAGTAAATGACTTATCGACAGACTATTACGTATTATTAAATTATTAGTATTGTAATAATTTATTGTAATAATTTCTGATAATAAGCCCAGGTAAAGGATATTCAATCCTTTACCAATTTACTTTGCAGTAAATGACTTATCGATAGACTATTACGTATTATTAAATTGTTAGTATTTTAATAAATTACGACAATAAGCCCAGGTAAAGGATATAAAACCCTTTACCAATTTTCTTTGCAGTAAATGACTTATCGACAGACTATTACGTATCATTATATTAATAATATTGTAATAAATTATTTAACAGAAAAGATAATTGTTCATCAAATGATATTGCTAAATAAACACTTTTCTCACTTATTATGATTGTAATCAACTGTATAAACAATAAACTGTGTTCCTACACTTATCTGTATATGTGTGACAAAGATAAAATTATAATTGTTATCATTCTTTAATTGTTACATATATAACCTTTCTGCTTGATAAATTGTATTTTATTATTTTTATGTAATATATTATGTAAGGGGAAATATCAGTGCTATATTCACAGAGTCAGTGACTTACTTTATAATTGTTTAAACAATAAAAATTAAAAATCGGCCAACGTTCGTCAATTCTATGGCATTGTGACAATATTATTCAGTAAATGAAATCATTTATAGATTTCAAATACAACGTAACTTTTGGAAATAGACCTTACTAATTTAAAAAATTAAAAAACCTATTTCCAAAAGTTACGTCGTATTTGAAAAAATGATTTCAGGAATTAAAATCACTTGCAAATGTAATATTTAATTGTCTCACATACAAATTGGAATGATTATAGCAATCTATTAAAATTACACATATACAAATATTCATGATATAAATTTTGTTGAAAATAATGTCTATTAAAAGGACACACATACAAATATTTATGATATCAATCTTTTTTAAAATAATGTTTATTAAAAGCAACCATTTTACTAAATAAAAATAAATAATTACCTCAAAGAATGATTATTGCAATTCATTAAAATTACACGTACACAAATATTTGGAACTTACAAATTCTTTTGACAGCAGGAAACTTCCATTGGAACTTCCAATCAGCTCAGGCATTTAACGCCAAGGCATCACGTGACGTTTCCCCAAAAACCCACGATCTGTGACTCTATTCTCGATTGTTCTATACCAGATTTGATTGGAACAATTTCAGATTGTTCTTTATCAAACTCATTAATAACATTATTATTATCGTTTTGAATTTTTGACAAAGACAACTGTGATTTATTAGCAGGTTCTACAATTACATTCAAACTTTTAGTCTTTCACTTTGAACGCATTTCTTTACCAAACTCTTTTATAAGTGTCCACTGTTTTTGTACTGCTGACACTTGTGACGTATTTTGATTTAATGTTCCAGATTCATTGTTAAAATTTTGTCTTTGTTTACATTTTGCTGGAATTTTACTTGTGCTAGGCATTTCGTTAGTTATATCATTTTTCTGCAATTCATCGTTCTTTTGTTTTGCAGATTCTGAGGAACATTTTTTTAGTTTATTTTTATTTTTATCCTGAAATTTATTTTGTGCATCTTTACTTAACCCATCAGAAACTTTGACATTGGATTCTATTTCATTTTGTTCATTATTTTGGTTATAATTAAGTGTTTTATCCTGTGCTTTTGAAAACTCTGCCAATATTGCATCTGAAAATTTATTTCTTATAAAATTAATACATATAAATAAACTATTATTAAATTTTTTTTATTACTAACTTTTAATAAATAAAAAAATTATGCAAATATCTAAAATTTAATATTTTATGAAAATTAATAATATTTTATATCTTATAAAACATTTTTCATTTTTTAAATTTCATATATAATTAGTTTAAATAAATTTATTATGTACATTTTGTAGATTAGCAGAAATGTAATTATGAATATGTTTGTAGAAACATAAATTATTTATATCAAAAATATTGTATTCAATCTAAATTGTGGAAAAGTTATTTTTATATTTACCATCAAAATCATTCTCCAAAGCCTCAGATAATTTATACAATCTTTTTGCACATTCAGACATATCATCATTTAACAATACATTTCGTCTACCAATTGAAGCATTACATACTGGACATCTAGCTGATCTTTTTTGCTGAATTAACTGATTTATGCATT
>JABFPN010005777.1:0-12540 GCA_022817305.1 Leptoteleia sp. ZL-2020
AGTACGGCCAACGTTATCATCCCAGTACTGTGCCAGTACTGGCAGACAACAGAATCTGTACAGCTGCCAGTACAGGCAGTACGGCCGCCAGTACTGGGCCAGTGCTGGGCCGTATTGTAATTTCCACATGGGTAATAATAAAATTGGACAACAACTATCACCAAGCAATAAAAACGCTTAATTTTGACACACAGGTAATTAAAAAAGAAAATATTATTATAATTGTAATTACATCCGAAAAATGGTTTATTATTAAAGAAACTACAAGTCTCAAAATAAATTTTATTTTATTGGTTCCTCACGGTCGCTCATATACACATACATTAGAAATAACAATACTAGGAACGACGTTTAAGATACAACTACAATCATTATTAATATTCAACAAAATTATAAAAGCAATTATTTTATAGCATCGGAAAGCAAGCATTGCTTCTATTAATTTCCTGACGATATGATACAACGTAATCTATATGGAAATTTCACTTATCATAAATTATTGCAGTATGCTTCGTCCCAAAATTAACATATAATCCTATATGTTTTGATTAGTTCAAACATGCTGTTAGCACTGTCACAATATTGCGTTATGTGAAAGCGACAAGTTTTTATAATTAAAATGCAAATTTCCGGCTGAACCGACAATGTACTGTTTTGTGAAATTATTGCTGTTTGGAAAACGACAACATTACTCATAAGCGTTTGACGCCGAAATATGTGCGAATCGAAATAAAAACAACTTAAATCAATCTTTGCGGCAAAGTTGCATTGAACTTAAGCGTGGAGAAATTCCTTGCAAATGTTTCAAACTTTCGTTTCAATTCCAAGTAGGAAAGTTAATATAACTATATTTTCACCATTCTGAATGCGAAAACTTTTCAACTTCATTCCATTTTTATACGTGTGCAACAAATGCATGCACACCGCACTCTAAAATTAAATATGGATCCTTTGAGCTGTAGGATATTCCATATAGGTAAATAAGTAAATGGGTGTAAAGCATTTTTTTTACATTACACGAATTTAATATCGATTTCTTTGGTAAGAACAAAATGATCTCCAATTTAGATTTTTTGCGATGCAATTTTCCACTTTTATTATTTCTTTTTTATCAAAATTCAATTCTTATAAAATTGCTGTTTAGTTTTGCGGCTAAAAAGTAGAATTGATGTTTCGATTTAAATATATTAATTTGCATTTCTTCTTATACAATTTTTATTATTAAGATCGAATGATTTAGTAAAATAAAAAAGGTTGTTTAACTTCCCTAGTAAAAATGAAACATATATGGCCATATGTGGACTAAAGGAAAACGTACATATCCACATATGAATTTATAAAATTGTTGAAACATATATGGACTATATAAGTTTTATTTTTACTAGAGTTATCACTTCTTTATACACTGAGAAAAATAAAATAATAAAAGCTACTTTACTTCTTGGTATTCTGAGACTCTATGCTTCAATGTTAAGAACATTACCAGACAGTCTGGTAAGCGATGTCACTTTTTCAAGTAATAATTATCAGAACTGTGGCACCTCTTGTCACATTGTCAAACATTATTTTATTCAGGAACACATAGAGTCCAGGATTACTATATTATTTTTCTCAGTGTATAACACATAAGCAAACCTTGTCCCAACTTTTTGATACCGTATAATTCTTAATCTAACATTTTTCACAGTGTACAAAATTACATCGTAGTATAGCGAAACACTCGCAATGAAGCCTTTTGAACATACAAGCAATTCCCCAATTGCAATCCATCCCAAACCATTTTATCCTATAGTACACTTGTCTGGCTTTGGGCGTCATTTAAATTAAGATTGCTATATTGGTTCGCGTGTGGCATCTTCCCTTTTTCTCATTTGTTTGCCGGGACAAATTTACATGTAATTTAGCGGCGCTACCATTGACAAAACAAACGCCGTAATACACATCTCATTGGATTTCCCGTGGAGTTTCCCAAACACACAGCCAGTAAAGTGCGTATTGCCGAAGTCGAATTGAGTTTCCTCTCGTGAACCGCGGCGATGCTCGAGACGGAATCGCCGAAACCATGTTCCCTCCAGGGACGCGGCGCGGAGGGTCGACGCGGGATGATAGTTACACGCGCGGTTACCTTCTCCCGGCGAGCGATCCTCCCGCCCGCTTTGTGGCCCCGGCGAGCGCCAAGTCTGCGCGCACGAGAGTCACGCGAGGCGGGGTGAGGGAGAACGGGGCACCCCAGGTCGCGCAAGCAAGTGGGTTCTGTGATTGTTTCAGCTTTGATCTTGGATCAATTTACCGGGGATAGGCGCGCGCGCCCTGCGAGCCTGCGAGTCTTCGTCTCCGAGAGAGTGGTCGCGCGGGGTGAGGCTGTTCCTAAAGGGCGCAACGGAGAGCGGGAGATCTTTGATCGAAATTACAAAACTGCGCGACCTTTGATGTCCTCCCCCATCCCATTGCGTGTACTTCTCTCTTTTTTTTTCTCGTCAAAACGCGTCTCACCTTTGCGATAAACGATATTCGTCGATTTCTTCCTTTCCAAACAAGGCTATTGCTTTTCCCTCGGAACAAAACATCTCGCTCTCGTGTGACTTATTGTTCATTTGGCTGAAAGGCTGCTCTGACGTTACTTCAGCTCTCAAAGGGCACAACGACCCGCGAAAAGTCCCTCTCTTTCGCATTGCTCCTTCGCACTTTCTGGGGCGGAATTGATACTTTCGTAAAACGTTTCATATTTTTTATCTGCTTTATTCGACCCTCCTCTCGTTGCTCCGAACAATTCTGTTGCATTGTTCGAAATTAGATCAGTTGTTAATTTTATGGTTCAATGCACTTTTCGGAGTCGGCAGCTTTCTTTCAAGTTGCTCGCTGTGCTTGCGAAATGAATATGCCGTTTTTTATTAATCGTGTCCGTATTAAGTACTGCTTTGTGGATTGATGCGGTTTTAGGTCAATTTAAATTAAATACATTAATTGAATTTATTCGTAAAAATTGGCTCTCTATTGTTTTTCATTCAATGTATTCAGACAATTCCCCTAGTAAAAATGAAACATATATAATCAATATATTTTTTAATAATTAAAATATATATTACATAAAAAAAATAAGGAGATAAATTTTCATTTATGGACATATATGTTTTTCCCTAATCCATATATGGCCTACAATATGGATATACATGGTCGATGTATGGCAATAATTAATATAATATTCTAGCCATATATGTATTTAATAATTTCCTTATATGGAAATCAATTGTTGCCATACATGGATTAAAGAAAAACATATATGTCCATGTATGAATTATTTATTTATATGAAATTGTTAAAACATATATGGACCATATATGTTTCATTTTTACTAGGGATCTTTTCAAAATGTAAAATATGTTATATTGTTAAATTTTTGTTATACTTCATTTTCTACTTCATCAACTGCAAAAATAAATACTTTTTTTTCATTTTAAACGAAAAATCTTGTAATCATTATTGTTCAAGACTGTTCATTTTATTTTGAATGGGCACAGATATAAACGAAAAATATTTACACATTTAGAGTTTTAAAATAATACATTTAAACACTGCTATTTTAATCTAAGTGGCAACTCGCTTACTTCACTAAGCAAATATTTTCAATACGTATCTCTTAAGTTTACTTAATAAATGATTAATGTTTTTAATCAATGCTAGTGCCATTACTAATTCTATGTTATTTAAAATTACATAAATAGCATGAAGTTCAATACGAGTCGAGTTCCGGGTCGATGTAGAACTTCTTCTGTGTTAATATTGGTGTACATTTGTTTAATGAATGATGCATGTTATCTGTCAGTACTAGTTCTTCTACGTTTAAAGTGAGATACATTGGTTATACACCAGCTCTTCTGCAATGTTCAAACGATATTGGCAGCTGTTGATATTGCACTCGTCGATGTTTCAATGTTTATGCACTTCATGATAATTGCAAAAGTTTAATAAATCCGAATCAATTTTCATGCAAAAATTTTCCCATAATAATAAATATATAACACAATAAAATATAAATATCTAATGTTTTTTCATGAATGTTACAATTTTGTAAGAATAAAATTTTTTTTATATATATTGTAAAGAATTTTAAATTGACGTTAGATCTAAAAGCGTGTAAAGAGTTATGAAATTGCAAATTCGAATCTTTTAAAAATTAATATCAAAAATGTCTAAAAAGTGTTTAATTATTAATAAAAAAATTTCAACCAAGCTATACATTTTAATATTGCTACATTTTTACGTTTATTAAATTATTTTGCAGTTTGCATATGTGTTATAAAAACTGAATTCAGTGGATCGAAGTCATTTATAATAATTCCAGGTAGAAAAAACTACGAGATAAAGCGATATTTGATTTCTTCGTCGTTCCACTTTCCGTTTACTCCACCCTTATCTTTACGACAAGTAACATGTAGTATTTTTTTCCCCTATTGGAAAGAAACGTAAGACCGTCATCTTTCATTAGAGGTCGTCTCAAATTTTATAACTATTTCTCTCTTTCTTATCGTGACGTCTGTAGTACTAAGTTGATTCTCATAATATTTCATACGACAAACGACAGACAACGGTTACTCTGTTGGAATAACGAATTTGTTCATTTGATATCGTCGTTAAAGAACTACATTTATCATGATTATACGTCAATAATGAATTTTCTTTCAATTGTCCCCGATACAATTGGGAATAAACTTTTCCAAGCGCGACAAAGATAATTTATAAAACAAGTCGCGGGACAAAGCAATTCAATTATCATAACAAAGCGTGGTGTTTTACTGGCTTTAATTAAATTCGACGGGGAATTTGAAATTTGAGCCCATTGGTGTCGTTTTTGTGCGTGTACTCGTCTTAGAATCACGCTGTAATGTAGTAAGTTTGAGATCTTATTGAGGAAACCATTACCCGACCAGTTGTGTCTGTAATTGTAGCAGCTACACACGAGAGCGCGCGGAGTTAAACAAAATCCGTCCTTGCCGATTTGCTAGTGTCGCCTTGAGAACAATTTACAGCTCGCTATCTGCTCCAGACACCACTACTACTTCGGATAGCAACGGCTTTGTGAAGTTCAGCAGTTGCGCCTAATGCGAGTAAGCTGTTTGTCGGCTTAGAAATTTTCTCCGCGTATACTAAAGCATGGGAGTTTGTAATGTGATATTTCAGAGCACCAAATTATACAGCTTCATTAACGTTTTGATGTGTCTCGTGAGAAAATTCAACTGCACAAATTTCGCGCAACATTAATTCAACTGCATTTATTAATTATGAACTGACCGCTGTTGTATGCGTTGTTATATAAACGTAAGCGCGCCCGGTGAAAAGTTTTAAGATCAATGTGTCAACTGTTTTCCGGTTACTCATTTTCATTATTAATACTAATATTTCAAATATATGATTGTTAGTATTTTTCATCGTTTTATTTATTTTTTTTTCTTTTTGCAAAAAACAATCATTTCATTTTAAATAATTGCCTTGTTGCGTTAAATATCATATTTCTGAAGACTTTTTTGACGAGATATCGAAGAAATTAGTAAACTAAAACACAAACATATTTCTGATTTTCAGATGATCATAAGTTGAAACATATTGATCACCCCAAATTGGATTCTACTGCAGACCTTCGGCTGCCACATTACGTGAGTCTGTTTTTATAAATTTTTTTATATTAATTGCTTGTAATTCCTCAAACTGACACGTGATTTAAAAGTCTAAAATGTTTAATTTAACAGCAAGAGTAGTATCGTGTAGTACCTAAAAATTTGTCATTTAACGTACCTGATAATATTTTTCGTGACCACATTGTTATCTTTTACTCCCTTATTCATGGAAAATGGAACAAAAAAGTTTAAATTTTATTTTTAATTTTAACAATTCAGCAATTTATTTTAAGTAAGCGTTTAGTAAACCACGACTCTGCCAATATATCCAATGTGTTCAAACAAAGTAAAAGATTATAAATCTCAGATTTGTTTGTGACGGATAACAGATAATGTTGCCTGTTGTTTTCTCCAGTTTCCCTGAGCTTAACCAAGTTATAAATTTCCATCGTGTCCTTTTTTCTCATAGCATACAAATTAGATAGATTTTCGATACAAATAGAACATCTTTTAGAATTAAAATATACTGTTATTTTGACCGTAAAAAACGATACCGAACGTAAAGAGCATTTCTTCTACCAGATCGTTTCTCTTCTATCGCGGAAATTAATTCGCAATTTAATTGCGCGGGCACATTAATTTATTCCCTCGCAGTCGTTATTGCTTTACATAAATTTACGGTCGATATCCAAACACATTCGAGCGCAACATCTTTTTTTCTCCGGGAGTTTCCACTCGCCACTCAATTTACTCAAAATCAACCATGCCCACTTGCGTTTCATGCCACTACCATATTCATTTGCGAACCAGCGTTAACTCGCGAAACACATTCGAATTTGATGTTCATAAAATGCAGTTTATTTACTTCGGCATTAAATTATAGTTAATTCAATTTCGCATGAAGCTTGCTTAATTTAATTGGCCGGCCAAATGAAGTCGATGGAACTAGGCGCGCGAACAAAGTGGCTCATTCTTAAATCGCGCCCAGATGCAATTTCGTATATACAAATCTGATCGATTTCCAATTGCGCCGCGGGCGCATCAAACCTCGGGGCTCACAACCAGCGGCACACATTTAGCAAGACACAACAAAACTATGCAAATATGTAGCGTTTCTCTGTGTTGCACGGCGGGGCGCGTATAAGTGAGTGGAGTTCATTCGAGCAACCGTCTTTTATTCCCTTTTCTTTCTCTTTCCCGTCTATTTTTCTCTTTACCTTTATCCCCCCACCTCTCCCCCTGCCGCCCCTCCACTTTTTTTTAATACGCGCAAAAGGAAATAAAAAGGTCAGGTAAAATGAAACGAACCAGTTCCGGAACGGCGCGCGGTAGAGGGGAGGGAGGGCTTTGCGATGGTTGAATAAAGAGTAAAGCGACGAGGGATGGTTTAAAGCGGAGGCGAAGGGCGCTATACAAGGGCCGCGTGGTAGCTCGGATGCTGACGGAAAGGCCGCAGGAAAGTTGTCGTTAGAAAGCGACCTCGCTCGGCCGCAAACTCGATAAAGTTTCGTTGAGTGCTCGGTTTTGCGAACTGCTAACGCGCCGCGCGATACACGAGTCGTCTCGCGCGGTTTCCATTTCCGCAAGTCCGTTTACAAAAAGAAGACACCGTGCGCTCGATACGCCGAGAAGCCTACGACAAAATAGGATCCCAGCGGCTGACTGTCCATTTTCCATTTACGCGTCTCGATCGTTCACCGCCCCGATGCGTTTGCTGTTTTATTTACTAAGCGGACCAGGCTTTAATATTTCATCCAACGGATTATTAGATTTTTTATTTAGTTTTTTTATTCATCTTTAAGATGTAGTAACTAAGTCTTAATTACTGAAACTACTTTAATTATTTATGTATGGAGAATGAAGAAAAACTAATGTTTAGTTAATAATTTGAATAATTTATTGGACTGAAAAATCAAATGTAAAGGTAATGGGAAAGCAAAGAAACAATATTGGAAGCATAATATTCAATTAACGTTTCAATTATTTCTACCAAATTTATTTGATAAATATTTATTGAACATCCGTTAATTGTAATATATATTTATAATTGAATTTTCTTTGAAGCTTTTGAATTTTAACTTTATTATATATTTTTTAGATACATTTTTCAATATTATTATAACTTAAATAAACAGAAATTATATACAATTTTATATTTATGTATTGAAATTAATTCTCCGACACTCATGTTACACAATTTTTTTTACATTTATTTACAAGAATGTTCACACACGTGTAAAGTTTTTCATAACTTTCATAAAATATTCAAGTACTAAATTATATAAAATGCTCTTAATTTAATTAATTTATCATAATGGAAACTTTTGTTCACTGCTTTGAATTATTTCGAATTATTTAATTCCGTAATTATCCATTTGAAGTGCAAGTAATTGGGGGTTAAATATGAGGCTCTTAATTTCTGGGCACAATTGAATCGGGGGATGAAATTAGTTAATTACGAAAATGAGGTTAAGCCCATTGCAACGGTAGTAGCGAAAACAATGAAATAATTATACTCACTTGAGTCATATGTGAGACATATCTCGCGTCATAACTCGCCCTGGAGCTGCACGGTCTCGCGTAAAGAGGCTCGAGGTCGGCAATGGTCGCGTAGCTTCCGGAATTAGCACTTCCGGGTCGTGTGTCTACCCTTACAAGGACGGAGCTTCCTGCCAGACCCCCGGTGCCGGCTGCCGAATAACTGCAGCACGGCATTGTTTTCCTGAAAAAATCAAATTTTTATTCGTGAATTATATTATTCTGTCACTTCTGCCTTTTGTTTGTTAGACCGAGTCATTTTTTAATGTTGAATTAATGCAACCATTATTTTATGTAAGTTCTTCTTTTACATATGTGTTAATAATACAAATGCAACTTTTACTTCAACTGAAAAATTGTATTAAAAATATTCTATTTGAAATAAATACTTTCTTATTTTGATCATGTACAAAAATTGTGGTATAATCGTGATTATAAAGAGGGATTTTTATTATATTTAAATTTAAGTTTTAAGTCATCGATTATTATACTGTAAAAGCTGCAGTTGGATTTCTATTTACATTAAATAGAATCTAATTATCATAAATAGAAATATTCTTGAATTAAGAATTTTTAAAAATATTAAATAAAAAATCGATTAAATATAAGAAGATTCTATTATTCTTAAATAGACAGTTTTGTGAGTGTATTATTATTATATACATGTATATAATAACATACTGTTCTGTGTATTACACTGAGAGAAAACAGCCATAGTTATTATTACTAAACATGCTATAGTTAAAGTTTCAGCGGTTGTAATAACCAGAAATTGCTTTAATATAACCAGAGTTCTAGTTCTCAATACTTAAATGGCAAAGTAGTTTGATTAACTAAGATCTATGGTTATTTTTCATGAATACTAGAGAATTTTAGTTCTTACAACTGAATACTATAGTTAATTCTTATCAAGGTATTATGGAGTAAATTAGGAAAGAAATTGAACACATTAAAATTTGAATCATAAAGTAGGTGTAAATTGTTTAACACTTGAAATAAGCACTTCTTTTAATAATAACAATTAACTTAAGAACTTATGATTCACTTTATGATGATTGATCCTGTTTCGTTCATTTTTCAAAACTACTTCCCCAAAAGAAATGTATTCGACGTCTTTTTACCGTAAAATCCGCATATTCAATAGATTTCTTCGGGAAACACAAATACTCGATCGATTTTTCTATACAATATTGACAAACACGAGACTTTTTTTTTCTTTGAAGTTGCGCAACACCCGGGACACAAATATGAGCTTGTTCGTGAAATGATGTTGTCCAAGATCAGGAATAGGCAAACACACGAGGGTGTAAAAAGCGCGGTCCACTTGGTCGGTTGTTGATGCCGATAAGGACGAATTTTCATTGAAGCCCTCTCGAGCGACGCGAAAATTCCAGTTTCGCTCGCGGCTTCGAAAGATTCTCGAGTGAAGAGGGACGCGAAATCCCCTCTTATGCGTGTTATTAGGCAGCGGAGTCTCAAAAGAGCTAATATATCCAGGGGAGAGACAATTGGCCCAGCCCGGGCGGAACCCCTTGGCAAGGAAGCCACTAGCCTCTCATCCTCGGAAAAGTCCCTCTTAGCGGCGCGAGCTATATCCGTCAGCGAGAGGACTTGGAGCGGCAGCCTGTCGGGGTAATAAAATGTCGGAAGTCATGCCAAGCGACCGACAGATCACCGGGCTTATTGAAAGGATATTTCATTCAGGCCGGCCTCCCATCTCGCGCTTATCCGACAAATTTCCCGCGGGCTCGCGGGAAGAATAATTTGCTTTCTAACCTGCGAGCGTCTATCGTCAGTTTCTACTTTGCGAGCGCAGCTTCGCCGCAGAAGGAAATATTTCATATGCTTTGCTTCAAGATTTATGGCACCTCCGCGTTGACTTTTCAAAACTTCCGTTTCCAAACGCTTTCCTTTCTCAACCTCCTCTTCTCAACACAATGGATCAAAATAGAAGCAACCGGGTGGAAAATAACTTAGTACCGCATTATTAACCTTCTGTGTTTCATCACGTGACTTTATTGGGTATGTAAACTTTATTGGGTCGGGCGTAGTTAGGTAATGCAATTAATTCTCTACTATATGCGGTTAAATCTATGCGTGTCAAATGTAGCTAATCTGCGTTCAGATCCAATGTATACTCAACATACAGAAATTTTTTGACAGCACGTGACCGAAAATAGATATTTAATGTATTTTTTTTTATTTAAAATCATTATATTAATGTAAAACCTTTTCCTAGAAATATCTTAATAATTCCGAGTTTGAATATATTCTACTTTTTTTTTTCTTTTTTTCATTCTTAATAAGTTAAGCTCAACGTGAAGTTGTAGTTGTTAGATCAAATGCGCACGCATCCGCAACAAATATAAATGTCAAGAGAATATAGATTATTTTTTTAGGCAAAATATTAATGAATTAAAGAATTTATTATTATAAGTAAATTGCTTAATTTTTACGTTCCCATAGGGTACGCAACATTTATTCTAGTTACAATAAAAAATTGAAGTGCAAACATGGAACTTTTATGATTTAAGTTAAAATTCTATTATTCTCACCAGTTTTGAAAAATTTATTAAAAGATATGGCTGTTTTTTATTAAAGTTATTAAAACTTATGTACAAATATTTTTCATGCCATTTTAAGAGACATTGAGATTGTCACATTATTTTAATAAGATAAGTTTTATTGATTACTAGACTCTTTCAAATAATTTAATGATAATAAAAGGCGAAATTTTCCGTATTGAAGTAACTCAAGTACTTTCCTACTCAAACACTTTTTTTATAGTCCTTTTAATCATTATATAATAAGATTTTCTCTATCTGCAAGTGAAAAAGCATCGCGACAAGTCGCGACAACTATTTTTACAAACAATAATAAGTATACCACTTCAATTAATCAATTCAACCGTTCATTTTATGCATCTGAACCGATATTAACATAATTGTTCGATAATTATTTTAAAATTACAATTATGATCATACAATTAAAACAAGGAATAGTTCCTTTCTCTTCCATTCACATCTTTGTCCTTTTTATTTATTTAACAGACATTTTGCATACAAAGAAGCGAGCACCGCAAAATGAATATTGAGACAGTGACTGAACTTACTGAGATTCCTGAACCCGAGCCTTGCTGTTACGGATGTAAACTGCACTCGCCACACTGCCAACAACGAGGATTAACGCGCACGCACATGTGGCAGCGACGTAAAGTGCGCCAGCTCCATTGACGAGTGGTCCGGCTTCTATAGGAACTGTGTCATTTCTCAGAGGCGTAGGAACACCTGTAACATACATCATCATTTTTCTTTTATTTTCCATTTTTAAAAAAGTGCACGCATTACTCTTTCATCGCCGGCAACGTTTATCACAATGCGCACCAACTGCACGATGAAATTTCCAGACATATTCAATAAACGCTTTTAGAATTGATATCTTCAATAAGTTCGGAACAAATCATGAATAACTAATCATAATGACCAAAGTCATTGAGAAGAACTGTCGAATACTGAAGTGCTTAATAAATGAAGTTGAAAATTTAATTTACTGTAAAGAATAGTACGAACAATTAGCTAATAGTTGTATAAACTCTAGTAAAAGTGAAACATATATTGTCCATATATACACGGAAAAAAAGACATATGATTTATAACTAAATAAATATATTTGGTTACTTCTATTTAAAATAGAAATAAAATTTGTATATTACAAAAATATTCGTATAGCAATGACAAATAAATTATTTGTCTGCAACATTTTGGAATAATACATAAATATAAAGGGGAATGAGAGAAAAAAATATATGAAAAAACAAAATATATTTGCATATATCTGAATCAAAAATAATTTTTAGCTAAATCACCTAAATTTTTATTACTCGCAGATAAGTGGTTCATCAAAATGCTAGCGCCGCTACGTATGTGTATGTGTATAATAGACCTTTTGCTAATAAACGACATATGAAAAAATTCTTATTGGTTAGTTTCTTTCAAATTTTTTTTAATTATTTTCCACATTAACTTATCGAAGTCCAATATATTTTGGTACTTCTGTTGACATAATGAATAAGGACATAATCCCAAGTAGAAATTTGACTGGGCTGGAATGCGGTCCCGACCGGGCATCCATGCCTCGAGACCGGGGCCCGACCGGGCATCCAAACCGGACTCTATATATGGTGTGACGCCGGGCATACATGTGGCCCCAGCCGGGTATTCTTAATGGGATCCATTTCGGCTTAGGTTGAAATCGGGTTGCCCGAATACAAGCAAACGTGAATTTTCTATAATATCTAAGTTAGAGTTTAACTAAGTCGAAATGAAGTGGCAAAGTTATAAACACATAGAATTGCTATTTTTAATAAACTAGTGTAACAAATTTTAATCAA
>JABFPN010005778.1:0-12533 GCA_022817305.1 Leptoteleia sp. ZL-2020
ATGACTTGACTGAAGAAATATCATACATTTGTTTAAAACTCAGCATGGAGTTGTGCGTATTTAAGTTCACGATGGAGTTGACAGTAGCGAATATCGTTTGATTCAAACCTCTTTTTTTTTCAGTGTATATTTAAGAAAAAGGAGAACTATAGTATAGCAAAATGTATATCCCAAAACAAGTATAAGTTACAGCTAATATACAATATTATTGTATAATATACAATATTTTTTTCGGTAGAGTTGATGAAGGCATACTTGAAACAACCATGTTCGAGTTAAATCTCGCATATTTATATAGTTGAATTTACTCGATATTCAAATTGAATAATTGAAATTAGTGACATGACAGTCGGTGTATATCTCACGTTACGAAACAGTGACGTTGGCGCAGTGGTCTAAGTTTTAACTCCATATTAAAATATGTACCTACTGAGTTCAAATCCTAGCCAAGGCGAGATTATGAAAAGATTTTTGTTATAAAATTATTAAATAAAATATTTTTCCTTACCCAAGTATACATATAATTAATTAAACTCAAAAGATATTTTATTTGTATTAATAAAATCAGCTATGTCAAATTATAAATAATCTTGACTGCACTCTACTGCAGTTATATTATTTACAAAAAGGACATTGTATTTTAATATACTGCAAGAATGTCACGAGTTATTTGCTTTAAAGATATTATTTAAGTGTTAATACCGCAGGGATATGTCGGCATCTGTTACAGTTTTAAAACGTATGATTAAAGTAACATTTGACACAGTAAATTTAACAACCATATTTCTTTTCGTGGATAGAATTTTGATAATATGCCGAACATTTGGAGTGGACAACAAATTTGTACACTTTCGATTAAATTGAGCCTTTCTGAAATGTTTTTATGATTAATGATGCTGTTTGGGCGTGACACAAAACTTTGGATTTTCAATTTGCAGCCATCATTATTATCCGTCATTACAGGTAGGGTTATAATAAACAATGTTAACCCACCATTGATCTATGGCAATGGCCAAAATAAGAAACCAAAATGACTTCTAGTTTGAATTCGCATTCGTACAAACAATAGAGTTGTCCCAAACATCATTACTCTGTAATCGTAAAAGATGACCGAAAAAAGAATTCGGCATCATTTGCTGGGATGGTCAAGATGATATTACAATGGAAATAACTGAGTTAATATGCAAATGGTCCTATCGTATATCACTCGACATAAACAAAGGCCACCGAATTGTTCAACTTAGCAGGCAAAGAAAATTCATTTTGAAACGCTACTTTCTACAGGGGCTTTTGCTTTCTAATATACCTTTCATATAATTGGTACATAATTTTATAAATATAAACTTAATATTTGAAATTATAAAAGTTAATGAAAAAATATTATCAAGCGTAATTTTATCATAAATTAATTTTATAATTTTTAAATTAAAAGAGACTAACGATACGTTGTATATACAATTAAATAAGAAATTATTATACTGTGTCACGGGGCGCGGGAAAAAATGGTTAACTAAGAATTACTAATCCTTATCAATATAAAATTAAATTAGAGTGATGTACAAAGCAAAGGTAGCATTCTGCAGAATCGTCTAAACGTTGGTAAAATTATAATTCACACCGTTTTACATCATTTTTTTTTTTTTTTTTTAAACTGCAATTTTATAGATTGTAATATTCTTCTCGTACTAATTAATGGCTCTCTGTTCATTAAAAAATAAAATAATTATTGATATTACTTTAAATTAAAAAGGCATTCTTTGAAAAGAAAACTTTATCACGCCTTAAAACTCAAATGTCTTAACTTACGAAAGAATTGCAAGAATTTTAGCATCCGGAACCCAATATGTTTTTATGAGAGTGTAACCTATAATATAAGTATATAAAATCTCAAATTTCCGACAAGACCCGTCATTGTTTTCCACGTGGAAACTTGGGAGTAAAACGTTTTTAAAAAGCTAATAACAAAGGATTTATTTGAGTTTCAAATGATTGAATAAAATGAATAAATAAAAACAGTGCAGTAAATCTGTCATCATTACAGATGATGACGCACTAGTATACATGTTTTAGAGAGGTATCGAATGGAAAGTGTACCAAATGGAAAATTATATTTTGAAAATGTGCTAATAATGTCTTACAGATTATTAGTAGATAGTTTGTTCGTGAATCGTTTGGTCTTTGTGCATTGAGATAAGGTGAAGAGATATTCGTGTCAATAACACAATGCTTATAGCTTTCAAAATATTTTCCAAAAATTTTCCGAATTTCTGGAAATTGATAAGAATTAAGATGGAAATTTATTGTAACAAAATAATTTTCTGCTAAATAGTTTACGTTGAATTTACACATCATTGAAGCTACTATTTTAGTACGCGATGAAAAAGTTATATTAAAATTTACTGCACTTTACCGTACTATAATCCACAATATCTGTAAAATCACTATACCAGTGGAGTAAATTCTTGTTATACACATATTGTATACATAACTGCGCATTAAGGTTCTACACTGTAAAAATTTCTATGTTGAATAAAGTAAAAACTCGTTTTCTGAGTCAAATACGATCACATGCTTATTTATAATTTGACATAGCTCATTTTATTAATACAAATAAAATATCGTTTGAGTTTAATTAACTCTACGTATACTTGGTAAGGAAAAATATTTTATTTAATAATTTTATAAAGAAATCTTTTCATAATCTCGCCTTGGCTAAGATTTGAACTCAGTAGGTACATATTTTAACATGGAGTTAAAACTTAGACCACTGCGCCAACGTCACTGTTTCGTAACGTGAGATATACACCGACTGTCATTTCACTAATTTCAATTATTCAATTTGAATATCGAGTCAATTCAACTATACAAATATGGGAGATTTAACTCGAATATGGTTGTTTCAAGTATGCCTTCTACAACTCTACTTTTTTTGTTTTCAATTAGAACCCTATATCGCTTTTAATGAATCATAAATGTCGTCATAATCATTTCAAAATACAAATACGCGACGTTGAATTTCACGCTCGAAATCAAAAGATTCGCTTTTGGGTCCGTGGTAGTCGCTAAAGAAAACCACTCTTAGATTTGTCCGGTAGCCAGTTTCCGTCAATTCAGAGGCGCATCTAATAAGTCAGTTCTTTGAACATAATGACTCGGACAGTCGCTTGAAAAACGTTTCGATATTTTGGCTGCTTAATTTACGATCATGATTGCGGGTGGTGAAGCGAAGTCTGTGTCTGCGATCGAGTGAAACTTACCGTAACAGAAACTAACCAGCGTTTTGGAAATCAACACAAAGCGAAAAGCCATCGCATCGAGCCGTCACGCTGCTTTCCCTACGAAACCGAGTGTACATTATGACCCATCATAATTTTCTTTCAGCGTCGAGAAAAATAGGCGGAAATATTGTCAGTTGCATAATCATTGCTAAGTATCGTTTCACAGGAGCTATTTCCTTTTGATTCGGTCGGGTCGATTCGAGTTTCTCTTGCTACGGGTTAATTTTATTTATTACTTCGCAAGTCGCATTTGGAAGGATTCGGTATGGTGCATTTTTGAACACGTAAATATTTGTAAACTGATCGAGCCATTCTTCGCTTCACTATACAACTTCATATTGTTGTTTCGATCACGAATTAGTTTGTTTTTCTATTTAAGATTTTTATTAAATAGTTAAGAAGGTTGACGGAAGGTTGATGGCTATCTTTTTTCAATTGTTATGATTTTGAATTAATGTCCTGAGAAGAAGATGTGAGAGATTACAGATTTTAAGAATACAATAAGACAATCACAAATGAAACTCACAAATGAAATTTTATTGCCTAAAGTATCTTATGTCATTCAAATTGCAAGTCTTTTTATTAACGCTGAAATTTAGTTTTCTTGGTGAAATTTTGATTAATTTTTGGTTACTTGTTAATAATAGTTAATAATAGCTGAAATTGTCGTAAAATTTTATCCCTAAATGACAAACGTCAATAAATATAAAAATAAATTTCTTTGAATGAAAAAGTTATCATGGGAAGAAAAATCAGGTTGTTTCATCCTTTTTTATATACATGATAATATGTTGTTTCATATTTCATTTTATATAATAGCTTTATTATGAGTAATCTCAATTGGGATTAACACAAAATATCATTTGTCTCCGTGTGAACTCTTGTAAGTCGTAATTTAAACAAAAAGTTATTCGTTCATAATTTTAAAACTGTTACATCACATTTCATCCAAATGTTTATTAACGGAAGGAGCGGATGAAGAATTTCTTTCGTTAAAAGATTTTATGGTTTGGGAAAAATGTATTTACTGAAAATGTGCACGGTAAAAAAAATTGTAGAAAAAATAGAAAGAACCAAAAAATTAGTTGAATTTTATGGTGAAACTACGGTTAGGGCTAAACAGTTTTGTGATTGCAAGTAAAAGTTTTGTTACGGCAGTAAATTGAATTGCTGACAGTCATCTGTATGACTACAGTGGTTGTATCTATAACGTGGTAATTAAATTGTATTGCTACCGTATAAAACAGCATAGACAAACATTTTTCGGGAAAAAGGGAAGATAATATAAAATAGAGAAAAGGAAAATTGTTCACAGCGGTGGATATTTTTTGCGTATTTTTTAGAAATACTAACAAAACAATTTGGTCACGAAAGTGACATAACTAAATATATTATTTATAGATGTAATTATATTCATACACTCAGAAAAAAAATATACTTACTTTAAGAAAATTGTACAAAGAAAAATTTCCTATTAAAACTAATAGAAAATCAATTAAAAATAAGAATATTATTTTATAATCCATAGAGAAGGCAAAAATTTATAATTTTTTTATCCATCAGCAAAGGTCTACTACCTTCAGCTTACGCTACTAACATATGTTGTTTTACGGTGAATAAAGCAAACGCAACTCGGTAATAAAAATTTTTACCGTTTATTCCCTCGTTAAGTGATATATTATTAAAGCATAATTAAAAATGATATCCAACAAATTATACATAGTTATTATATTTGATTAGTTATGCATATTACTGACATTTTAAATAGCAACATATTGAATAAAATGAATACACAAAAACCATATCGTACACGAAAAGATATGATCCGTTTATTAGCAATGCCAGTAATTTTGATTAATCCTTTTTCTCCGTGTACACAATGAAACATTTTACTAAAGTTTACAAAACTTATCCGTAAGAATTGTGGATTCTCTCAATCAGCCCTTTACTTTAATCAACTTCAATTATAATGAAATTGAATTAAATATAATAAAACTTACTTTAATTTTACGTTTAAATCAACTTCCTTTTTTAATTTTACTGCAATAATAGTCCGTTTGAGAATTATCGTAAACGGCGCTTATATTATAGTCTATTTCGTGTTTTCTTTCCATAAAGTAAAGAAATGGCGACTTAAAAATCAGACTATATATAATAAAGTTTTAGTAAACGTGCAGACTATGTAATATATGTAAGGCTTTACGCGAGCGCAGGTGGCGACGCTCAAAGCCAATTATGCGGGCCCAGCGTCGGTGGCGTCGGCGGCGTCGTCGTTGCCGCAAATCCCTCGCTCGGCAGAGAAGTTTAACTTGTCTCCGCTATAACGGATTAACGCGGTTGCCATTTATTTGCGCGTAATTGCTTCCGACCTTTAATTAAGTCACATTTATTTCATTTAATGGAAACCGCATCCAATACATACCCATCGAGTGTTCACTTCTCAGATTCAATCTTTTTTTTTCACCCCCCCCCCAGTTTATTTTGCCCCATTTTTCTCCGGGGTTATATCGCGCTATGATAACGAGTCGACAGTCCCGAATTACAATATACCAGTCTACAATATAATTGCTGTAATATGTCACTTGTAAACGAATCGCTTGACAGGTATACTAAAAGAAGCCTTTTTTTATTCAAGTTTTTAGAAATTCTTTTTAATTTCTTGAAAATTGAACCAACATTTTAAGAAATATCGTGAAATTTGTGATATTATTACACGTGGAGAACAATTTTGTTAAATGAACATAATAGTCTGTTAAATTATCAAAATATTTTGTTGATTTCTGAAGCATTGCTTTATTGCAAATGTTAAATTAGATATATTATAATAAATTTGATATATTTTTTAAGTATTACGAAATAGTAGTATCTTAACAATTTTATAAATTATATAAAATTATTATAATAGTTGATTATAAATATATTGCCCAAGTAAAAAGAGTCATTAAATTAGTATTGTGATTCTGCAGATACCTTTATCTCAGTATATTTAATTGATTTGTTTATTAATGATGAAAAGTACCGCTATAAATCTTACTATTTTTCTATAACTTCGAAAATACTAACAACAAACTCACCACTAATTTATATTAAATGTAAACGAAGGTAACCCCAACATTGATACGTAATTAAATCATTATCAAGATCACTTCTTTAATTGGATGTCATCATTTATCTTCTAACTTTCATTGATGAAATCATAAGAGAGTTTGGATCCCGGAATGATACTCCATTTTCTCTTTATATGTACAGGCATATAAACGCGGACGACGACGAAGGAGGGGGGGGGGGAGTTCGCAAATCGTCTTGTGTGGGGTTGCCTCTTATCTTTCCTATTATCGATAGCTGGCTGGAGACCAATATGGCTTCGGTTGGTTGCTATGACGACGTCCGATATTTCTACACTATTTAGTGAATCCCATCATCCGTAACATCATCGTGCTTTCCCATAAATATGAAGGAAGCACTCCGTCAATTTATAACCGAAACTGAATGGCCAACCAGCCGCATTCCTGCCAATGCAATTAACGTTCTAAATAAATAAGAACAATACTAAACCTGCAAGAAAATTTGAGCAATTTCTGTCAGTTACTCTATAAATGAATATAATTTAATAATTTCAAGTTTAAAAATGAACAAGCAAAGGAGAAGCGAGGCAAATTACGATCTTCCTTCACGAAACCTGCCTAGACAATAAAATTGATTATTTATTAATAGAACGCAGATAATTGTTGGAAAATAAAGGATGGATTTATCGTCGCGAGATAATCGCGAAGTGTGCAAAAAGAATCCCGTCGTATACGATGAGAGCTCGCTATTCTTTTTATCGTTCTTAATTATGTTATTCGAGCAAGTCGAATAATCTGCGAGTTGATCTTCCTCGGCGCTGGGCAGGAAGGAGCGAGGCCGACCAAGAAGACGAAGGCAATTTTGGGTTATCATGTTTCACGTGGAACTCGGGGAAAATATAAAATCGATAAAGACATCAGCGTCGGGAAGGCGGGAAGCCCGTTCCACCGGCTTCCTTTATCGGCCGGCTTATAGCTACATGCATCTTCATCTCGTTTATCCCGGTTCCTATTTCACCATGCTGCTACAAAATGGGTCTCGCGTGCGCGTAATAGGCAACATGGCGACGCGTCCTTATCATTCGCATTCACCCAATTGGATTGGGTGGCAGCCAATATGGCGGCTCTCGTCAGCGATATCATCGCTTTCTGCAATGCCTCTGACATCTTCCTTCCTTCCTTCCTTCCAAGCTCGCGACACCAAGGACGAACAATTTGATTAGAAAAGGGGATGGAAATTAAAGTTCGTTTTTTTTTTTCACCAAGTATTTATCAGTGATAATTGTAGTTGAGTAGAGTAATTTATTTTTCTGGATGCTTGTAGTATTTTCCTTTTTTTTACCACGAGCCGAGTCGTGAAGGGAGAAAACGATGGAAAGCTTCTTCGTTTCTCCATTTCAAATAGAAAAATATGGTATTCTTTGACAGTTAAAAACTACGTTACCAAAGGTGCTTCTTCAACCAATTGTAAATTGGTATATATTTAAATTGAACATTTAATTTTCGCTTATTTACCATGTATTCAAATTCCCATTGGTTGCACTAAGAAATGTCTTGGATAAAAATGATTAAACTGTATGTACAAGCTAAAAGAGATTATGATAATTGTACAAGTTACTATGATTCAGTATAATAAAATTTATCGATTATCCTTTAACTTCACTCTTAAAAAAATCATTTCAAATTCAGAGGAATCGTTTCAAAATAAAATGATATTCTGGTTAAAATAACGAGAAGAGGATTTCGTTTGAAAATAAGAGGAATTTCTTGTTACGACTGTATATTTACGCATCCTCTGAAAATTAGAGGAATATCATTTGTAGTTCATATGAATTTCGTGTAAAATAAAAGTAAGTTGTTTCTCTTCCTTAAATTTTGTTATTAAAGTAATGTGACAGGTGACAACGTAACCTCGTAAGGTTATAAAAATAATATATATAGCCAGTTTTGACATGTGTACTATGAAAAATTTTCTCATTATTATATACATGAATTTTAATAGATAAGTAAATTTGTTATTAACAATTAATTATGAAATTTCATTTTCTCTTTTGATATCATAAAATACAAATATGATATTTAATAATGAATTTTGAAATAAAAACAGATTGTCGTAATGCTTAGTGAATTTTCAATTATGTAATTACATATTTGTTTTAAATTTTTACATCAAGGATTATTAAACTAAATTCCAATTAATAAATTAGGTTATTAAATTAAGATTATGAAATGAGATTAACAGTTTATTAATTAATATAAAATATGACTATAGAATTAGCATAATAGCTCATTAATGCGCGCTCAATCGTGATTTTCAATTATTGTCTGCTTATTCTTAAATTAAGAGGACTTCTTGTAAATTTGAAACGATATGTTTTAGAGTATAAAGGAATCGTTATAAAAAGGCATTCTTTTATCTTAAAATTATGTATTTAATTAATATAAAAGGAATACTTTAATAATCAGCTTACTTTTTTTATTTTAAAATGAAATATCAATAGAGGAATTTAATTTTATTTTAAGCAGATCATTTTTAAGAGTGTTCTTTTAAACTGTATCTTAAATATGACAAGAAGATGTCATTTGTCCCCATTGTTGGATGAAGTATAATAATTATTATCCCAACTTTTTTCTTAGTGTAGTATTACTCCCTATTACTCTTATTTTGTTCAATATTTTGAACATAGAGTAATTCCAAGAGTTGTTAAGGATTTGTTATTAATATTGTTTACACTCACAAAACTGTATATTTAAGAGTAATAGAATCTTCTTATATTAAATAGGGATTCCATTCAATACATGGACAAAACTAAATTCTATTTATAATAAGAATACATTATTCTTACAAAGCATATATTTATAGTAAGAATAATTTCTATTTATAGACTGAAAGAAAAAAGTACGACAATAACAATTGAACGACGCATGTGTATTTTCAAATAGACATATTCATATAATAAATAGAATATCTGGTTAGTGTTATCTGAAATAAGTTTTATTATAAAATGAAATTCCTTTTAATATAAAAACCTTAATCTATTGTATATTAACTGAATATTCTTATTTTTAATAGATTTTCTATTAGTTTTAATAGGAATATTTTCTTTGTACAGGTTTCTTAAAGTAAGTATATTTTTTTTCTGTGTGTAGAATTATAAAGTTCAGATTGATAATCGATTGCTATTTCAATGTTTGTTATTCGTGTTCGCATTATGTTTTACTTTTTTATCCAGCAGGTCATTCATGAATGCTACAAATGTTCGCAAGACATTAATTTTAGTTGCCTGACACTATGATTATTGTCATTATTTGTCTCTATGGGACCGACTTCAATTCCGTTTTCTGTCGACGACTCGAAACAGATGATGCTTCCAAATCTTAGTGACCTTGACACAAAATATTGTGACAAGTTAATGAAATTCAAAGGGCGTTTCCAATTGAGCCAAAGAATATGTTTTTTTTTTCTCTCTACGGGTCAAACTCGGCCAGATTCTTTCGTACTAATGCAGTTCGTAGCATTTAGCAAGGATGAATGGGAGTAAATGTTTTTCAATTCTCCCCAAATGGAATGTGACACTTGTTATATTATTTCTCGTGTTCCCATGTCCCATGCATTGTTATACCTAACTGTAATTATCAGTGTCGTTATTTCTCGCCCATGTAAAAATACAAAACAAATTTCAATACAACATTTTAGTTGCATTCAGAAGAAACTGAACGTTAAAGTCTGTGGAAACAGTTTGTTTCCATAGACCATCATTTTGTAGTTCATAATTTGTATTATGTTTTTAACATGAAAAATCTAAACAAACAATATTCGCAAACATTTGAAAGGTCATGCAAACAAATTGTTCTACATTTTGAAGGTCACAAACATAGAATTATATTTAGAACAAGAAAAAAATTGTTTACATTTTATGTTTTTAAAACTGTTCATTTTTCAGTCTCATCAATAATTAACTGGAAAAAAGATCATTGTATTTAAATTCAGATTTCGTTCTCATTTCAACTTCATTTTTGTGATATTTATACCTTGACTCGTCGGTTCGCTGCCGTGACCTTTGATGCGGACCGAGGAGTCTTAGAAGCGGCGCATCGTCCTTTGTTTCTGCGGTATTGCCATAATTGTCGAGTATAGATGCTTATTATTTGCCATTATTGGAAAATAAATTCGTCTGAGTAACGCTCCTAGTTATTTTAAATTAATTCGAATGCGGGACACGTGTTTCCATTGGGAAAATACTTGGCGTGAAGATAGCGAAACTAATGACATTAAATAAAATGGTGCAGCGACAAGTTTGCGTCCTTGGCTCCTCGTGACCTTCTTCCTTTCGTTAAAATTAGGTGAAGTCACTTGATGACATAAATCTTTCAATTTTCCCGTGACTCGGACAATATTTCCAAAATATTTAACACGCATTGACGCCCTCCCCCTGCATCCTCCATTATGCTGGCACGCGCCACTCACAGTTGGGATTCTGTGCGAGGAACCTCTTTCTTTTCATCCGCCCTTTAGAATGTCAGCTTCGCACCTTTCTCAGCTTTCATTTTTCCTGTTTTCCCTGCGATTAATCCCAATCAGTGACCTTGACTTCCCGCGTCCACGCATCCTAACAAATAACAATGTTTATTGGGACATAAATAATTTTCGATTGAACTAATTCTTTCTTTCTTTGCTTGCTTCGTACAGCTTCTGGATTGTTATTGACACTGAGTAAAAATTAAAATTGTCTTGACGAGGGAATTATTAGGCTTGGCGAGGAAACTTTTACATCTTTATTATGTAACGTGACTGGTCCATAATAAACGAAACTACATGGAAGTTAAAATATCGTATACATATGATTAAGAGTTATGTCCACTGATACACAATTTATACTTATTGGAGAAATAGCATTTGATGTATCAAATCTCATTAACGATTCATAAAAAAGTTTTCGTTCGAAAGGATATTCATGCCCAAGAGGACCCAAAAGAATGCAGCTTTCAAAGGGTAGAAGATTAAGAGGGACAGTTTCGAAAAAAATAAAACAATAAACGAGTCATTTACAAACAATTGGATTAATAATTTGAAGTCTAATATCATACGAACCTCTTAATTTTATATAAACACGAAAAAATTTTAATTATTATATATTACATTGCAAAGTTTATCAACTTCCAAAGGAATCATAAATTTCTTCTTATTCCGCTGAATACCTGTCAAACTAAATAATGAGGTGTCATCATTAGTCAATGTTTTTACTTGTAAATAATACTTTGTTTTACAGTCGACAGTAATTGGGTGAAGCCTTAATTAAAAAATCAATTTTTAGTGAGTGATGACATTATAATGAATTAGCTAAACGAAAATGCATATAATTAATTAATTTTAAACAATTAATTAACATCTTAAAAGATAAATCTACGATCTGCTTTCTGCTAGTTTTATTTTACAGTTTTCTATGTTTATAATAAATAGTTGCGAACAATTAAAGTGGTTTTGACCAATATCACTTTGAGTGTTCTTACAACATCTCTATCCTTTATTATGATTATGGAGCAGAAGGAAATGTATAATTTCTCAGAGTCTTCCGAACGTACCTTAATGCTTTTAATACTGAAACTGCTTAATTATAATTTATTTTTTAATTACTTTTACAATATCCGAAAGGAAATAAATGTCAATTAAATAATAACTTTTCAGATCCACTTGATAAAAATTAATTACAAAATGAATTATAGAAAAAGTTGAAATGAAGTGATTAGTTCATTTACTAAGTAACCAAACTAATTGAACTACCGTAAAGTGTATAAATTCATTGGAAGAAATATGTTTGTTCATTGGGAACTGAAAAATATAGGCAGGCCTATAAAATAATAAAATGTCTATTAGAATGTTCGGTCGGTTCGCCATTAAAATTTTGTAAGCTTTTACGAAAATTTGAAAGGCAGAATACTGAACCCTTACATTTTACCATTACAACTGTTATTTATTGCTGCCGTAACTAAACGACTATACACGGCATTTCTGTGTCCCTTTGTGCACAATCAGTGCCTAGAAAAGTTGCAAAGAGAATGGATTTAATTAGTGTTAACAAGCTGCTAGAAGTTAATTATGCTGTTGATGCCATGACTGCACCCTTTCAAATTTCGGTTCAAGTATTTCCAAAAAAAAAAAAAAAAAAAAAAAAAAAATTAACTGAAACAA
>JABFPN010005779.1:0-12532 GCA_022817305.1 Leptoteleia sp. ZL-2020
GCGCTCACCATTATTTGTAGGTTGGCAATGCTACATCATAATACATACATACACACACATACATGCATACATATAAACAAAACAGTGAAGCCACGCTAAAAAATCATGGTGTGCGAATGTCGCGTGCGTGTGTCGATGTGTGAATACGGCTCTCAATGACAACCACTGCTACGGAATCGTAGTTTAAACTCCTTGAATCCTAGCGCCACCTATGCTGTCCTTTTTCAACGACGATGGCGTCGATTTTATCATCGAATGTGCCTCCCTCTTACGGTCGATGAAGCAATGACCACGACATGTGTACAACTTTGCGTCTGATGAGTTCTCTGTGTACAACTTTGTTGTGTACAAACTGAACCGACACTTTTTGCATTTTCATTAAATCTGAAAATTTCATGTTTCCAACATTGCATGTGTACAACTTTTCTGTGTACCATATTAATTCTGATCAGATTTTTGTGTACCAACCGGACCTCTCCAATAATATTTCCTGAAAATCATTTACGAATACGCCATTGGTTTGCTGAAAACAATATGGCGGCTTATACTAATCTGTAGTTATAAAAGTTGCCTCCCTGACCGAGAAGCGTTATTTGTTCACAGTTGTCCATCGGTGATTGTATTGTGGAGATTGTGGTTTTATACGTATCAATACGTATTTGAAATAATTTAATATTATTCTTGGTTTTAATAAGAAAACTAAATAAGATCGTGTTTTATTAGAAGAAGGAGATACAAAAATTCATCATGAATTTAGATAAAAATAAAATATCTGATTTAATTCAGAATTCTAAAAGTGAGTATTAGGTTAATTTTAATTTTATTGACATGTGTGTTAATTTTATATGATTGTACAAATTTTATTATATATTCATCGACTATATTAAATTGGCTTTATTAAAACATACTAAAATTCTTACTCATTTTTTTTTAACAATTATCATTGTTTATAATTTAAAGTGAAAAATGTTATTATTAGTGAATTAGTGTATCCAGCGTTTACTATACGTTTAAGGTGATTCTTTAATATTACGTGTTAAAAACGCCGTCCGGTACCCAGGCTAGAGTAGTGAATAGAATTGCACCAAAATTTGATAGGATGTTATGTAAAAGTGAGAAAATCGTTGGGTTATTTTATGTGTCAAAGCCAACTTTATTTTTTATTAAATATCGTGTTTTGAAATGTCTGCTGTTACGTCTTTCTTTGTACAGCGATATATGTATTAAGTTAACAAAATTAAAGCTTCATTTTAACAAATAAAATATACCCAGCGTTCTTCCATTTTTACGTTACATTATATTAAATGTTGGTTTAAGTCTGTTCACTAATTACTTTATGTCAATATATTTACTATTGTGTCTAATCATGAGTTGTAGGATTATTTTATACATGATGAATAATTTGGAAATTTTAGAAATCTTAATTATAAATAGTACTTTTAAATGTGTGTATATATATATATATATTATAATTATAGAATATTAATAATAATTTATTTTTAATTAGATTCTGACATAATAATGGATGAAGAAATTACTAATAAACTATGGCAAGAAGCCTGCTGGATTGTCATCAATTCTTACTTTGATGAAAAAGGTTTAGTCAGACAACAACTTGATAGCTTTGATGAGTTCATTGAAATGTCTGTGCAAAGAATTGTGGAAGATACACCAGAAATTATATTAGAAGCTGAAGCCCAGCATACTTCTGGTAAAATTGAACCTTCAACAACTCATGTACTTAAATTTGAGCAAATTTATCTATCAAAGCCAACACATTGGGAAAAAGATGGTACACCATCTCCTATGATGCCTAACGAAGCTCGTCTTCGTAATCTTACGTATTCAGCTCCTCTTTACGTTGACATAACTAAAACTGTTATGAAATGTGATAAAATATTAGGACAAACAAATCATCATAAGACTTTCATTGGAAAAATTCCTATTATGTTAAGATCAAAGTATTGCTTACTTTCTGGTCTTACTGATCGTGATTTAACAGAATTGAATGAGTGTCCATTAGATCCTGGCGGATATTTTATCATCAATGGATCAGAAAAGGTTTGACAATTTTTTTATTATTATTAAATATATAAAAATTAACTTCATTTTCAGTTAGTTATTTAAATTCTTTAAGAATATAATGTCAACTGTCTTTATATTGATTTTTTTCATTACAGGTTTTAATTGCACAAGAAAAAATGGCAACAAATACAGTGTATGTATTTAGTTTAAAAGATGGCAAATATGCGTATAAAACTGAAATTCGGTCATGTTTGGAAAATTCTTCAAGACCTACTTCTACTTTATCTATTAATATGATGTCTAAAAGTGGCGCAGTAAGTATATTTTATATTATTTCAACAGAAAAGAAAAACAATAAGTTACTAATATAGTTTTATTTAATTTTTTCTAAGAGTCTAATCGTATTACTTTATTAATATCATACCATTAAATAATTATGTATTTTTATTTGATTAAAATATAGAATATTATTAAAAAAAGAAAATAATTTTTACACTTTCTTTGTAGGCTGTTAAAAAATCTGCTATTGGTCAGCGCATTGTCACTCTCATGCCATATATTAAACAAGAGGTTCCCATTATGGTTGTTTTTCGAGCTTTGGGTTTTGTCGCAGATCGTGATATCCTGGAGCATATTATATATGATTTTGATGACCCTGAAATGATGGAAATGGTTAAGCCTTCACTCGATGAAGCTTTCGTAATACAAGAACAAAACGTTGCATTAAATTTTATCGGTGCTCGTGGTTTAAAACCAGGTGTTACTAAAGAAAAACGAATAAAATATGCTCAAGAGATTTTACAAAAGGAGATGTTACCGCATGTTGGTATTAGTGAATTTTGTGAAACAAAAAAAGCTTATTTTCTTGGATACATGGTGCACAGACTACTATCTGCTGCACTTGGAAGACGTGAGCTTGATGACAGAGATCATTATGGTAACAAACGTTTAGATTTGGCCGGTCCATTGTTAGCTTTTCTGTTCCGTGCCCTATTTAAAAATCTTATGAAAGAAGTTCGTTTATATGCCCAAAAGTTCATTGATCGGGGTAAAGACTTCAATCTTGATTTGGCCATCAAAACAAAAACCATTACAGATGGTCTCAGATACTCCTTAGCGACTGGTAATTGGGGCGATCAGAAAAAGGCACATCAAGCTCGTGCTGGTGTTTCTCAGGTTGGCACTTTTCGTTATTATTATTTTGTTTAAACTATAATATAATTTTATTATTTAAAAATTAGAATTATTTATACATAGAAAGAAAAATGGTCAGTTATTTTTATTTATACTTTATTGTTTTAAATCATCTTTAATTATACATTTGTTTTAGGTATTGAACCGACTGACATTTGCTTCTACTTTATCGCATCTTCGGAGAGTAAATTCTCCTATTGGTCGTGATGGTAAATTAGCAAAACCACGTCAATTACACAACACATTGTGGGGCATGCTTTGTCCTGCTGAAACCCCGGAAGGCGCTGCTGTAGGCCTTGTGAAAAATCTTGCTTTAATGGCATACATTAGTGTAGGCTCACAACCCTCTCCTATTCTTGAGTTCTTGGAAGAGTGGTCAATGGAGAACTTGGAAGAAATTGCTCCTAATGCAATTGCAGATGCAACCAAGATTTTCGTCAATGGATGTTGGGTAGGCATTCATAGAGATCCAGATCAGTTAATGGCAACCTTACGAAAACTTAGACGTCAAATGGATATCATTGTTTCCGAAGTTTCTATGATTAGAGACATTCGAGATAGAGAAATAAGAATTTATACAGATGCGGGGAGAATAAGTCGTCCATTGTTAATCGTGGAGAATCAGAGTTTACTTCTCAAAAAAGGACACATTGATATGTTGAAAGATAGAGGCGATGGGTAAGAATAATTGATTATTAATACATTTATCAATATCATGATATTGATAGTTTTTTGTAATGCCGAAATTAGATTCATTTTCGTAATTAATACATTTAATTTTCGCTATAATCATTAAATTGTTAAAGTAAGCATATAATAAGTTATAGTGTTTCTAATATTTGTTAATATTAATAACATTTTTATATATTTTTTAATAACTTTAATAAATATTCTTATTTAAATACAGTTGGCAAGAATTAGTTGGCAGTGGAGTGGTTGAATACATTGATACTTTAGAAGAAGAAACCGTAATGATTGCTATGTCTCCTGAAGATCTGAAAATGGATCAAAAACAAGCATATTGTACTACTTATACACATTGCGAAATCCATCCCGCGATGATTCTTGGAGTATGCGCTTCCATTATTCCATTCCCTGATCATAATCAGAGTCCCAGAAATACTTATCAAGTAAGTAATTTGAATATACCATTTGGTATTTAAGTAATGTTCTAATGAATGTCTTATACTTTTGGGACAATATTAAATATATTTGTGTTAATTTTTAATTTGCAGAGTGCTATGGGTAAGCAAGCTATGGGAGTATATATAACCAACTTCCATGTAAGAATGGATACATTAGCGCACGTGTTGTATTATCCTCACAAGCCTTTGGTGACAACTCGTTCCATGGAGTACTTACGTTTCCGAGAATTACCTGCTGGTATCAACAGCATTGTTGCAATTCTTTGCTACACTGGCTATAATCAAGAGGACAGCGTTATTCTTAATGCCAGTGCAGTTGAGAGGGGCTTCTTCAGATCTGTGTTTTATCGATCGTACAAAGATGCTGAATCTAAGAAAGCAGGTGATCAAGAAGAGCAGTTTGAAAAACCTTCGCGCCAGACATGTCAGGGGATGCGTAATGCAATTTATGATAAGCTAGATGATGATGGTATCATCGCTCCTGGCATTCGTGTATCCGGAGATGATGTAGTTATTGGAAAAACAATACAACTTCCAGAAAATGATGACGAACTGGATAGCAATACCAAAAAGTACAGTAAAAGAGATGCCTCTACTTTCCTGCGCAACACAGAGACTGGAATAATTGACCAGGTGATGCTTACGCTTAATAGCGAAGGATACAAGTTTTGTAAAATCCGTGTGCGAAGTGTACGTATACCACAGATTGGTGATAAATTTGCATCTAGACACGGACAAAAAGGTACTTGTGGTATTCAATATAGGCAAGAGGATATGCCTTTTTCGTGTGAGGGACTTACACCCGATATTATTATCAATCCTCATGCCATCCCTTCTCGTATGACAATTGGTCACTTGATTGAGTGTATTCAAGGGAAAGTATCAGCTAATAAAGGTAAGTTTCATTCTTTCAAACAATAAGCTTTATTTTACAAAAAATCGTGGTTTTCATAACATTATATAATTATTTATTTATAGTTTGTTTTAATTGGGTTTTCTCAGTTTTTTTGTATGTTAATATTTTTACTGTTATTTAAAATTTTTATATTAGAGGAGTTTAAACTTAACTTATACTTGAATTAATACAAACATATTTGTGTTCAAATCAGTGGTCTAAGATGGTGGGTTTTTTGGGCGATGTCACGTGATGCTTTGGTTTGATGTTATTTGATTTAAAATTAATAACCCCTGAAAAGCAAGTAAAAAGCGATACAGCAACCCTATATTTGATAAGATAGTATCCAAGTACAGGCGGCGCGACTGTCATTTAATCCCAGAGCATTATGTGACATCACCCCAAAAACCCACCATTTGAGATCACTGGTTGAAATTGTTAATTTCTTTCTTAAGTAAAAATGATAAAAGTTCTTCTGTTTTAATAATTACGAACAAAGCTTAATTTATAAATATTTTAATAATATTATAATTTTTTATCTGTAATTAGGTGAAATTGGTGACGCAACACCTTTCAATGATGCAGTCAACGTACAAAAAATTTCCTCCCTTTTACAAGAATATAATTACCAGTTAAGAGGTAATGAAGTGATGTACAATGGTCATACAGGACGTAAAATCAATGCACAAGTTTTCTTAGGACCAACTTATTATCAAAGACTAAAACATATGGTCGATGACAAAATTCACAGTCGAGCTCGAGGTCCTGTTCAAATTTTAGTTAGACAACCTATGGAAGGTCGAGCAAGGTATATATATAAATATATATCTATATGATTTTGTATTTTATTATTTATTTTGATTTATATGTAAACAAAAAAAGTAGCAAGAATATAGCAAAAATAATATATAAACAATTGTGTATACATTTTTTGTATATTTATAGTTTTTTATTTGTATTAATTATATTTCAAATTATAATAATTAACACAATTACTTATTTTGCAGAGATGGAGGCTTACGTTTCGGAGAGATGGAACGGGACTGTCAAATTTCTCACGGTGCCGCACAGTTCTTACGAGAAAGATTGTTTGAAGTTTCTGACCCGTATAAAATTCATGTGTGTAACTTCTGTGGTTTGTTTGCCATTGCAACGTTTAGAAATAATTCATACGAATGCCGTGGTTGTAAAAACAAAACACAAATATCCCAAGTTCGATTGCCATATGCTGCAAAATTATTATTCCAAGAGCTTATGGCTATGAATATTGCTCCTCGTCTCATGACATCATAAATAATTGTAACATTTACAATTTTTTTCATCATATTTATTATATCTAGTTATTAAATTTGATATATTGTAAAAAAATGATGATTCCTTTAAGTAATGAAATTGTGATGAAATTTTTTACAAAACTACAGTTGTTATGTAAATATTTAATATATTTTTCTATATGATAGTCTCTGATAGCTTAATGGTAGAAAAAATTTAACTAGATTTTTAATTGATATGTGTTTTGTTCACTATGCCAAATAGTTACAAACAATCATACAAATCACGGCGCAAAGTTTTAATAATCATGATCTAGTATCATTATATCCTCGACGTAAATTAGAAAGATACATGTTCAATTATGGAATGATTATTAATGTTTTTTTACCGAAATAAAGTATAATGTTCTAACAAATATTAATATTTATTTTATTTATGGATGTGGCGATGGTTAGATGCAAAGCCTGAGTTTACCAGACTTATTTTGCTTATAAATATTATATTAATTGATATAATTCAATAGTAAGTAAATTAAATTCAATAATTAATTAGTAGATAAAAAAGGAAAGAAACAATCTTACTTTTAAAGTTTAATTAAATGTAAATGTGTATTTGCCTTCCATTTTTACAAGTCAGAGATTTGAATACCCAAAAAGTGTAATTCAATTATTTTTTTAATTTGTTTAATATTATAAGAATTAGTAAGTAAGGTTTGTGTGAAAATATAACTAAGTTTGTTTTATTTTATATAACATCATTTATTAAGGGATAAAATAAATGACAAATAACATATCGCTTATATGAAACTATAACATTTTTTAGAGTGTTCATTATTATAATTACGATATAAAAGAAATCACATTACATACGACCCTTCTTCTGACTATCGCACTCGCATCAAGAATTTGTCATTGAGAAAGAATTAGTTTGAAAATGCCTCACTAGCATATTCAAGTTATAAACAAGTCTCCTTAATTAGCGTTTACAAACAACTGTCCTTAATTGTTTACGTTTAATTCAATTAAACGTAAATAAATTATAAGTATTTCTAAATTAATTTCATAATATTATCCAAGATAAGGCTAGGCTCAAACCGCGGTGCTTAGCCAAATCAACGGATAGTTCAAATTTTTTATGGAACTGTTGCAATGTGATATATGTACATTTTATACTACTGTAATATTAACTCGATTCTAATAAATTATACAAGACGAGGAAGAATGTAGTCAAATAAAGTTTAAAGCATATTTATTAATAATTCTTTCTCAATGACCATTCGAGTCAAGTTGAATCCTAGGTGTTAACACTTAAATATTATAACCCGGAAAGGAAGTGAATATATGAGCATAAGTGATCTAATTTATGACAAACGTATTAAGTTACTGTTAAAGAAAACAGTAAAAAAGATAAACAAACCAATAATTTATAACATTGAATCGTTCAAAATTCTACATTAAAAATTCAAACATTTAATACATAAATAGTTCAATTTATTCAAATTTATTCTAATAGCCAAAAATGTTGAAAACAATTAGTAAAAAATTTAAATCTGTCTCTACATTATATAACTTCATCAAATCATGTATAATTAAATTCATTTTCATTATTTTGCACGGAGAATTATAGTTTAACAATTTCTTAATTACCTTCTTTCATAATCAATGTTTAATTATACAAAAATATAAATATATAAACGTAACATCAAAATAAATGTATACATTTTCCAGTGTATGTTATTAAATTAAATTATTTTGCACAATGTCAAGGCAGATTTACGTGAAATTTATATAAACCTGCGTTTGTGCAAATTTATACAAATTTTATATGGTATTGGCTATGAGAGTAAAACTTTTTTTTGTTTATAATCATGAATAAGTTCTCGTATGCTTGTGCACGAGTTGTTGTTACTCATACACAGGTCCATATATATAAACTCGTCACAGATTCCGGGTGTGGTAATGCCGCATCCATGATTCTCGGAAGGGCTTAGTCAAATCACTTTATATATCACTCTTAGTACGGTGGTATGTACGCATTGAATATTTTGCCTGGTGGTTCGAGAAGAACGGCCGCGACATCAAAGAGAAAAAAATGCGGCTGTCATTCGCGAGCCTCCGGTGCTCTGACTATTATTCGGTACTTCGTTTTATCCTTCGCTGAGGGACGTATATATATATTCGCGTATTACTTGGTGTCTCGTTACGAATCGTTTCTCGCTTAGAAAGTGCCTTGAAACAAAAAGGTGCTCGGATCATCTATCAATCTGATATGAAATGGTTGCCTGTTGTTCCGTTTTACCCTGCGAATCGCTCAGCGTGACACAACAGTCCCCTTATAACTTCCCAACACTTTATTCTTCTCTTCTAGCAATAACATTGTTACGTGTGCACAGAAGTGACGCAGAAGGGACTGCTATGTAGGTCGTCATACGTAGCGTCGAAAATAAAGCAATAGAGCGATAGAATTTCTGTGTCCCTCCGCGATGATTCGCTTCTCTTCATTATCATTTCAATAAATTACAAGAATTATAAAAATTTGGACTCCGAAAAAAGACTCATACGCACATAATATTCACACAATTCACAAAGCGTTATCTTTAAAACAGAGTCATTCAGTTCACATTCGCTTTTTTTCTTTTAATATTTCATAATTTTCTTTCGCCTTATTATTTACAAATTCACAAACGAAATGAACAACGAATGCCATTTTTTGTGTTCCTCAAAACTCATCGATCTTTATTTTGCTTTCACTTTTGTTTGCTTGAAATCTTAATTCTTTTTTTTAATATACTTTTTTTTCTATTTTTGTGGCTTTTTAGTTACATCTTCAGTAGAAGAGAGCGCAAGTGCTAAATTTCTGACGGTGCAATCCGAAAGTACAAAATTATACAATTATATTTAATTTACATATATATTTTATAGTTTCTAAACAGCTATGCTACGCATTTAGAGTATAGATCGTTCCGTCCTTCCTTCTTCCTTTCTTTCATCTTCCTTTAAAGTCGTAACATCATTATTTGCTACTTTCATCGTACGTCTGTTCTGTTTACATTCAAATTTTGTCCCTCGACTTTCGCACTCCATGTGAGATCGCTGCGAGAGGCCGGCGATAGCGCGGTCCAATTAAAACGCAATTGAAGAGTACAATAAAAGGAAAAAAAAAATGTATTTATGTGTCACGCGCGTCAATCGCGGGCCTGTAACTTAAAAAATATCACCTGCGAAATCTCCGCAGGCTTCGTCAGAGTACAACGAGGGACAATCACTGTGCTTGATAATTGAGAAAAGAAGGGGGAAAGAGGTTGCGGAAAATGTGTACACAAAAGTGGTAAAGGATACAGGGCCGAAAAACGCAGCGCCTGGAATTACATACGGATTTAGAGACGTCTATCATGAATTTAATATAACAGTAATGGGTTAGTTTGTTTTATGCAGAATCCGTAGCCGAAATATTTCATTTCTTTTAATAATTTAACATTCCATTACATGTAAACCATTGAGTAAATAAAAAATAAAAATAAAACTAATAAAAATTTAAATGTCGAATACTAATATATAAGACAACTTGTCCACAGTTCTTCTAGAAAAAGACCATATTTTATGTTGTACAATCAATGTTAGAATAATTTTATACAAGAGATTTGTTTAATTCATTTGTTGATAAAACGCAATTTGGATATTGGAAAAAAAATATAAATTATGAAATTAAGTGTATAAAATTTGAATACTATTGATTTAAAATTTGATATGTTGAAGTCACATTGAAACAATTATTCGGTGACGGTATTCGTGTATGTGTTTATATGTGGAAATACCGAATAGTATTGTAAAATAGTTAATCGGGATGAAGCGTGGAGGGGGTGGTGATGAGGAGCTTTTGCAGATTGCAGACGGATTCGATTAGTAGTATGCTGTTCGGTGACAAAATTTCAAATATTTTCACCGCCTCTGCGTTGTATTTTAAAGTTGCACACACAAAGGTTAATCTAGAGCGCACATACACGGTTATATAAAGAGACACTGTAATTAGAGATACTACACATAACTCCCTCCACTTACATGCGTAATACAGTATTCCTCTTTACGTTAATATAATAATATAATATTTCAATATATTCATTTTATATCTATACTTTGTTTTCTTCTTTTATTCACCTTTGATTACTTCGCCTTAAACGATCCTTTTTCTTCTTTATTTATTATATGTTTTACACAACAGCTATGTGGGTTTTGATAAAGAGGATTCCTTCGGAGGAAATGCGCAATGCAGGTAACACTTGTGTCAATAACATTTTAGGAAAATAATTTCATCAAATTTCACGTTTATAAGAAGGCGTTATTTCATTAAAGTAACAAGAAAAAGTGAAACGATGAAATTTGAAAAAATTATACTAAAATTACTCCAATATAAAAATAACACCATTTTTCAGAGTCTCAAACATTCCCAAACAGAACTGAGTATTGATTAAAATATATTTTCGGATATTTCTTCTCAAGTTTTGTTTTCGTCTCAATTTAAAATCGCTAACTAAAAATTAAAATTAAAATACTAGAAAAAATCACAATTCATTAGAATACAATACGAACGATTGTTTCTTTTTTTTCTTTTCTTCACATTTTTCATATGTTTATTGAAATGTTACTCCGAATAATAAATCCCCTTTAGTTAAATGTCAGTGGGTACTTCACCTCTTGTCTTTTACATGTGTTCCTCTTTGTCTCGCGATATACATCTATATGTATGTGTGTTGTATTTCTGTATGTAAATATATGTATAATCACAGAACATACTAATTCGTGTGTACGTTTCACATGCTATAATGTCATATCTGTTGCGTTACGATATATAATTTGTATATCACGTAAATATTTATTTATTCATTTGTATAAGGAATTTGATTTGTTAAAACAGCCTCTTCTTCGTCTTCGCAGTCGAATCCGGACGTTTTCGAATGAGATTTGTTACTTTATAAATGTCGCTGGAAGTAATCAATAATTAAACAACATTTCCGTTTAAACAAGAAACATGACTGCCGACAATTTTAGATAAAGAAAAAAAAATTAAAAAAAAATCGTGTTCCATTATTTAAATAATTATTAAGTTATATCATAGATATAGATCTGTGTCTTGCTTATTTTCAATTCTTATTACATATACTACAGTTAAAGTACAACAATTAAATAAAAAGAATTTGTTAACAATTTACTTCCAGAAGATACTGCCAGCCCAACGAATAGGTGGACTTACAGCAAAATACATCAGTCGTGCCTGCGACATTTCCGCCTTGCATCGCGCACATCAGCTCCACGACGAGGGCTATTAAAAATTCGTTGATAAGCGTAAAAACGCTTTACGCTGGTCTTCGTCCATTTTCTCGGCTTCTTTCCGAATAAGCACAACCCTACTTGTCGATTAACTTCACTCAAAACATCTCTTGCGTGTTCCCCGAGAGAAGAATACTGGCAGCAATTACGAGGATCATTGCCAAAGTTTTGATATATATTGTGCCAAAATGATGAAAGAATTATCAAAACATTGATAAAGATCGATAATAAACTGGCACATTTTTCAAACAATAGTACATCAAAACTTCACCAATAATTTTTACAATTTGTACCAGTATTATCTCAATTGTAAAATTTATAATCGAACGAATTTCTTCTCCTTAATCCTTCACTTGACAGTAGCAACGAAAGTACAACGTCGATTAGCCAAAAATAGAATATCAAATTTGTAACCGTAAAATTTTGTCAGTAAAGTACATTTCATCGTCTCAGAAACGCTTCTTTTTTTACACAAGATCATTTACATGCTTATCATCGAAAAAGCGGGTTTATCACTGGAAACAGCTCGGTTTATCTTTTCGATTTTCACCGTTTACTTTAAACGAAAAAGTCGATTAGTGCAAAAAAAATATATATATATTTAATATGCATATATACACACATCTGGCCTTCGCTTGCTTATAAACGACAATCGGCAAACTTCTTTTAGAACGAAT
>JABFPN010005780.1:0-12532 GCA_022817305.1 Leptoteleia sp. ZL-2020
TCTGTAATTGACACTTAGGTATGCGTTATCACAGGATGTTAATATCCTATGGCAAAAGTGTATTGTCTTTGCTTAGCAACTGACCATCGGGCAGTCTTATAAAAAGGCGGGTTGCTAACGTAGGGTATGTCAGTTAGACAGTAGTAGACAGAAGGTGGTAGTTATTTGCAGTCCAGTCGTAAATTTGGAATCCAGTCGTAAATTTTGATTTGATAAAGTGACTATATAATTTTCATTATATTATCAAACGTCAGGATTCATACATAATTGAATATTAAATTCTTATTTAAACTTAAATAAGGTTTAAGAGCGAGCAAAGCTCTAAATAATTTTTGTAAAACCCAACTTTCAATAGAAATTTAATTTCTAATAAAATTTTAAAAATAACTATAATTAGTTCCTCTTGAATTCCCACAACAATACCTTGGTACTTTCAAAAAAAATAATCCCTCGGTTTATTGCGAAAATTGCGACAAGAACACAGATATAAGAGATTTAAGCAATACAAATTTTTTTATAACATTAAACCCAGTTAATTCGATACTGAGCACTGTACAAAGATTGATTATTATAATAATATTGCAGAAAGCTCATCAGAGTGGTGTAGTTAGGGATATATATGATGGAAAAATTTATCGGAATAACGTTCGAGACATTAAAAATAAAGGTGTCACGGATTTTGTTACATTAACTTTCAATTTAGATGGAGCACCTGTTTTTAAAGGATCTTTTCAGTCAATTTGGCCAATACAGTTCATTGCTAATGAAGTTCCTACAGAAGATCGAATGCGGTCCACTGGATTATGCGGACTGTGGTTTGGAAGAGACAAGCCAAACATGGCCGCGTTTCTTCAGGCTTTCACCACAAATATGAACGAACTTTCAAACTTAGGAATGGATTGTACTATCAACGGAGAAAATAAAAACATAAAATTATATCCGATTTGTTGTTGTGCGGATAGCATTGCTAGGGTACCGTTACAAGGATTAACACAGTTCAACGGTGCATACGGCTGCAATTGGTGCTTGCATCCTGGCGAATGGGTAGAGGATGCGCACAAATATATAAATCTGCAAGAACCGGCTGAATGTAGAACAGAAAAGGAGTCTCTCAAACATACAGAGGCAGCAGTGAACTCAGGCATAAGCGAATACGGCTTTAAAACACCATCTCCTTTACTTAATTTGCAACATTTTTATATAATTAAAGGATACGTTCCAGATTATATGCACTGTGTATTACTTGGAATTACACCTCAGTTTTATAATTATTTTTTAGGAACAAATTCCACGTACAATGTGGGTAAAGATGTAAGTGGTGAAATTAATGTCATGTTACGGAAATTAAAGGTTCCTGCCAATGTAGCACGACTTACCCGTTCATTTGATGATAAAGCAAAATTTAAAGCCAAGGAATGGGAGAATTGGACTATGTTGTACAGACTTCCATATGTGTAAATGATTGCTAGTACCAAAAAAAATACGTAATTCACTGGGCGATGTTAGTAGAAGCGGTTACCATTTTGCTTGGAACGAAATTTACATTGAAAGACTTGAATCGTGCTAATTTATTATTACATGACTTTGTATATGACACATAAATTTTATATGGTAAAAATGCAATGACGTTTAACGTACACCAATTGTTACACCTATCCAATAGTGTAAGAAACTGGGGACCGCTGTGGGCTCACAGCGGTTTCGTTTTTGAATCTGGAAATTGTCAACTTTTGAAAAAAATAAATGCTGCCAAAGGTGTTCACAATCAAATTTGCAGATTTATTGGATTAGAAGAAAGTGTACAGTTCATCACATGGAAAATGAACTCTTGGAAACTCTATTACAGAACAATATTTTCGTGATATTACCAATAGACTAACGTTTAAAAATCATAGAGCTTCAGAAGCAAGATACTTTGGAATTGCAAGCATGAAAAATGGATACAAGAATTGAATTTGTCTGCTGAAACAAGCTTCTCATATAAACGAATGGTAAAGGATAATTGCTTGTATTCCACGGCACTGAAATGAAACATTTGGACTGATAATAGTAACGCTCAGTTAGATAACGGATCTTATGTACAGATTTACAAATTTATTGTTGACGATACACAAAGGAAAGTATATACAATTGTAAAAAAAATTGTTACTACTCGCACATTAGTAGACGTGTGTCCATCTTTACACACCATTACCAATATTCGTGTTGATTATGTAAGTGTGGAAACGAGCAAAATTGTGAAACCTTGTGTTGTAATACCAGTGCAAAATAAAACATACATTTGTGCACTAGTGAATTTATACCATTATTAATTTAAAATGTTATAAAACTTCTGTTTAATAAAGAAAAATTTTTAACTTTTTACACAGGGTTTCACATTTTGATAAAATTGGGTGGGTGTTTACATTTTTTTTTTTTTGCAATAGTCTACTCTCTCTCTCTCTCTCTCTCTGTAATAATCCAATATTAAATTCTTCAATCTGAATTTAACTTCCATTACTGCCTCGGTTTACCGTATGAACAATGTTAGCGATCAGAACGTCCACACCTCTCCAAATTTCAGAGTTAAGTTAACACCTTTATTCAAAGTAAACTAATACTGATTTTTCTTTGAAACATGACAGATTCCAGTCATTTTACTATTCTTTCACATTAATTATTGTTGGCAATCGTAACGTCCACACACCTCCACCAAAATCCGACAAACGTGACGTCCACACGTCTCCACAAAATTCAGACGAACGTGGCGTCCACACATCGTCGCTTGTCCAGTGTGGCGTCCACCCCGACGTCCACGCGGTAAGAATGGGGAGGCGCCTTTATAAGAGCGCGCTCCGAACCAGCAGATTCAGATGGCACGAATACCTCGTACCGCTCACATCTCCCGAGATACTCCGGGATACCTATCCTTAGCCTAAGGCAAAATACTGCCGGACGGCTCTCTGAAATATCATACTGTCTTTCATACTCTTGCAGGCCAGTAAGCGCCTTTCTGCAACATAACGCTATCGGCTACCACGAGACTCTGTTCTCAAGAGTAGTCTATCAACATATCCATTCCTAAGTGGCACAGCTAGTCCACTTCTAACTGGGCATTAGAACCCAACGCTGAGGCTACATGGGGGTCATGTTCCCTCATACTATCTTATTCGTTATTAAACTACAAATCAATAATTTTATTTCCATATTTTCGAACTTCTTCGTTGGACATTGACCAGGCAGACGTAACTGGCAAATAAATAAATATTGTTCGCAATTTTACATCCATTGTCTCTACTTGAATATCGAACAAACAACTATTTGCCAAGCATTTATTACAAACTCTTGCAGAATACATGCAACCGTGTTTACATATTCGCTAACAAGTTTTATCCTTCGGAGGTAAATATAATTCTTGCGAACATTCAACGTCTGGTGTAGTAGGATTCCCAAATTATTTTGTACCTGTCTGATTTTGTTTTATGTATAATTTATATTACTTAAATATCGTTCGAAAATACAATCGTTTGTGATGAGTTGAATTGTTAATGTAATGAAGTCAACGCCTCGTTGCATTCCAGTAAATCGACAAATTTCATGATTCATCTCTTTTGCAGGATATATTTTCCATTACATGTAATCATTTACGGATTCAAAAACTGAACGGTTAGGCGGTCAAAGATGTCGTCCACTTCTCAATGCTGTCGCATAAGTTAAGAATTTGGTGTACATTGAACATCATTACTTTGGTGCTATCAAATGCAAAGTAATGCGAGATTATTTTGACCCAATTTAATTCGTTCAAAGTTATTTTTGTTCTGAAAATGATATTTACAACCTTCACAAATGTAGTAAAAAGATTTACGTATCTCGTAGGTATTCTTAACAAAGTTGCAATGGGGAAGACTATATAACAGCATTTTTCCACTACTTAGCCTTTACTTTATATTTGAAAGCGTGAGTATGATGTGATATTATGTCAAGAACTTCAAACATGCCTTTAATAAATCCAACAATATCTTTAGTTAATTTGTAATTGTAGTTTCCTTTAATAAAGTAAGAATAAAACTCATTTTTAACTCCTAGTAGCACGCAGTGCATATAATATGAAACGAAATTGTCGGTAATATCGAAGTATTGAAAATTTGTTTAAGGATATTTTGCTTAAAATATCAAGACTTCCGCTTACGATTTCTTCTGCATGCCTTGAAGAAATAACTGCGAATTTCTTCCTTGAATTTGATACGTTTGATAAGTACATATCATTGCATCATCTGTCTATTAACATAGGTGCAGACACCTATTGCGACCATGGTTCCCACTGACTTGTGTGCAAGCCTGCGTAGGCAGCTTCTCAGTGCTACCAATGCAGTAGCGACGCCTATTTTCTGCTGGTTAATAAAATCGAAACCGTGACTAGGCAAACGATGAAACTTTAAAATATTATTCAATATGATTTGTAATTATCAGAAAAATAATTTCAGCGTTTGCCTTGCCACAGATTTGTTTTTATTAAATTTATACTTAATGTTCATTTATAAATGAAAGTGAAATTGGCAGAAAATAGCTAGCAGAAAATAGGGTAACCTCACTTTTGTATATTATTATTTGTATATTAATGTATGTGTATGTACATTAAGTATAAATTCATAAAAAACGGTAAATAAAAAAAATTACATGTATGCATGACGCCTATTTTCTGCTGCTTAATAAAAACAATTCTGTGGCAAGGCAAACGCTGAAATTTTTTTTCTGATAATTACAAATCATATTGAATAATATTTTAAAGTTTCATCGTTTGCCTAGTCACGGTTTCGATTTTATTAACCAGCAGAAAATAGGCGTCACGCCCGAAACCTCGTATCGATATGGATTTGTTACAAATTTTTTTCTATGCATCGTGAATGACTCAAAATTTGAAGATATAATAACTAAAGTGTATTAAATAATTCCCCAAAGTTTCGTCGTTTGCCTTGCCACGGTTTTGATTTTATAAACCAGCAGATAATAGGCGTCACGCACGAAACCTCTTATCGATATGGTTTTTTATGATTTTTTTCTATTAATCGTGAATAACTCAAAATTTGAAGATATAATTATTTAATTGAATCGTTTAATTTATTAAGTACAAATTTCGTTTCAGCTGTGCATTTGTGTATTTAAAGTGAAAGGAACACCAAAATTAAGGCGAAAATTGAAACAAATGTGGAGTGACAACGATTTTAATATAAAAAGTGTAGTGTTACTTGCCATTAATAGTGATAGAGATGTTAATATGGACATTTATTCGGTGGATAGTGCTCCGAAGGAGATAGAATCCCCTTCCAGGAATGTAGCAACTGATGTTGGCGTCGAAGAATTAACTGCGGCCATGAATGTTTTAAAATCGCCAAGCACAAAACATTGTACACAGCGAGAAGATATCACGTTATTAGAGTGTGAGAAAGGTTCTCCCGAAGGAACAAGAGCTGACGTTTTTGAAGTTCAAGAAAAGAAATCGAGTATATCGGGATCGTCAGGAGAAGAGAAATCATCATTGGGTCTACTGAGCGACAGGTCAGATATGGATCTTGTTGCTGGAAAACGGAATGAATTATCTTCTTCCAGTACTAATACATCGGACAGGGCGGAAGAATATAATGAAGCAGCATCAACAACGGATATTAGAAGAGAAAGATCTCATAAAAAGCCAAATAAATTCGACATACACGTTGCGGAGATAACCTTCCTTACGGCTGAGGTGAAGGATAAGGAAGGCCGTATAGCATACGAGACAATATGTAAAACAATGCGGGAAATAATGCTATACCAAGCAAAAATATCGTGTCCCATATCTATTGAGACAACTAGGATAAATGCAACCACTATTGTGACATATGCATATTGTTTGTACAAAACGCATCCGATTGCCTACAAATTTAAAATTTATGATATAAATACACCAAGGGCAACAGTAATGATAAGTAGTACGAAATGCAAAAAAGGCAAGCATGATGGTCCAAAAATATATTACCAATTAAGAGGTAAAAGCCGCAAAGAGACAATGTGTGACATGAAACATATTACACCAAAGCAATATCAGTTGCAAATAATTGAACAGGTTGACCGTGAAATAGCTATGGATGGCAACATGCAAAATTTGAGGCGTTTGAATACGTACCAAAGAGTCAAGTCTGATTACTAGTGTAAAGATGGTGAACAGATTGAAAGCAGAGATATTAACGATCTCGTGGGTAAAGGAATGAAAGAAGCAAATAAACGTGACAGGTATATACGCTGCGTACAAATTGACCTCTGAAAGTATTCATGTATTCAGAGGAGCAGTTAAATCAAATTGACGAAGATCTTCAATTTATCTATGTGGATGCTACCGGAAGCGTAGTGAGAAAACCCAAAAATATGATATGCAATAGAATCCTGTACTACGCTCTTATAATTGCAAAGCAAAGAGAACTGCTTCTAATAGCAGAAATGATTACTGCTGATGATACGACGAAAAATATAAACAATTTTTAGAGTATTACAAGGATTTTGTGAGGCAACATAAGAGAAGATGGCCCATTAGCAAAGTTATAGTGGTAGATTGGAGCTGGGCTTTAATCAATGCCATACTTCATGAATTTATAGATATGAAGTTATTAGAATATTTAGAGGTAGCCATGAAAATACTTCAGAAAAAGTGGGATAAATCATTATACTTCATGTTATTATATACGTGCTGCGGGCATTTTATAAAACGTGTTAAAAGAAGCACTGAAAAAATAAAAAGTAACGAGCAAGTAATAATATTTGTTATGTCAGCAGTAAAGTTAATGATGTTATGCAGATCCCTCCAGGAAGTAAGAGAAGTTTTTGAAAATTTAATAACAGGCTTACTGTCACGCGAAGAGGAGATGGGAAGTGTCTCTAAGGGATATGTATAATGATAAGAGCCGAAGGCAAACAATTGCTCGTCGAAGAGTTGGAGGAAGACACGTTTCCAGATTGCGAAAGAACAGATACGATTGAAACGGGAGTAAAATATGTTCTTTCTCCTTTTTATCAGTATTACGATAAAAAGCTTGCCTGTATTAAAACGCAACTTGGCGATGAAAAGGAGGAAGAAGAAAATCAGAATAAGCTCTTTTGTCCCGAAATTATGGAAATAAGTATGAAATCGTACATCCCGTACCTACCGATGTGTACAGCAATTCTTATAACCAAAGTTACTCCAGACTTTGAAAAACAAAGCAATGCGTATGTTGAAAGCTTCTTCAACAACGTCAAGGAGCACGTTTTGGGTGGAAGAAAGAATTTGCAAATAGGACACTTCATTGAATATTTGCGGGGTCACATTTCCAAAACAGTGGCAGCTTTAAACTTGGATGCGGATATAACTTCTAATGTTAATCGCAAAGCAAGGAGACATGAACGATGTGAAGAAGAGAAGTACACGTAAGAAGAATTGCAAAAGCCACGAAGAACTTTTAGTAAGGACATTGAAGAAGAGTGCAAAAGGAATCTACGAAAAAGCGGAAATATGCAGGGTTGCCACTGGGGAAAATAGCATGGAAAAGAAGAAAGTACACCCAGAAACGAAACAGAGTACACGCTATTGTCAGTGATACAGACAATGAAAGCGATGGAAAACATACAAAAAGTTTTGTAGATGTTACATTAGCAGATGTTTCAAATGTAATTTGTGAGACAAGTAAAACCTTCGCCAACGAAAGTTTGGCCGAAAATGTGTCTAACGCGTCAGTATTTTAGAGTGACAAATCACAGCATTCAAATACATCGGAGAACGGTTTATTTTTAGATATGAATTGTTATTTTGAAACGATAGAAGTATTCATGACTGTTGGATATACCAGTTGTTGGTAAATGCGAAATATTAATTGTTAGTTGCATTTATAAAACTCTGCGTGAAAACCAGTGGATAGATACCCTTATAATAGATGCATTTGCAATGATGAACATAATACATTGGCAAAACAGGGTAATAAACATTCCGACAGCAATGACGAATGCTATTTTTGGAATAACCTATAAAGGTAATAAGGACATTTTATCTTTAACACCTATTGACTTTGGAAAACGAGCTGATGGTGTCATAATTATGCCATATTTATACTCAGGACACTTTAGAATGCTAGTTCTGGACATTAATAACAGAACAGTATTGCACGTCGATCCATTGAAGACGGCAACAGATGAGACAAGAAGTATCAGCAGACTAAAAAAAATAATATGCAGCAGTAATGACAATTCTCTCTTTCAATTCTCTCTTTGGGTCGTTAAAAAATTTTACATGGACGCAGAAATCATTCATAGAAGACAGACCATACCAAATGGACACATATAGCTGCGGTATTTTTATAATCCATTTCATACAAAGCATTGTTAGAAACACTACACCAGATATGAACATAGAACCCAATAGAATCAGAAAAGAAATAGCATTGCAATTATTGATACAATCGAAAAACATGAAGGATACCTGCCTGTACTGCTTCGCATCAAAGGCAGACTTGTTTATTGCGTGAAAATACTGCAGACGCTATGCACACAAACAATGTTTAGACAAGAGAGGAATAAAGAAAACAAAAAAAAAGAATGGAAAGACCCAAGCAGTATATTTGTATGTAACTACGGTTGCGTAAAGAAGCGAGAGTGGATAATAAATAAATAAGCAATGAGGGTAGAGCAATATATGCAGAATCAAGTAAAAACTTGCTATGAAAACGTAAAATGCTGCTAAAAAGCGACAAAACATTCTACTTGAAAGCGGAGAAAATTCTACTGAAAAGTGGTGAAACATTCTGCTGAAAAGCGGACAAAATTCTGCTGAAAAGCGGTGAAATATTCTGCTGAAAAGCGGAGAAAATTCTACAAGAAAAAAAATTTTTTCCGGAAATTTGGAAAAACAAGTAGAAATTATAAATATAACTAAACTAATTTTGTTACAGTTATCTTATTGAAAGAGTAAAACCCTTTAGGTGGTATGACTAAAAATGTTAGATGGAGTAGTAAGACTCCATAAAAATACATCATAAGCGATTTAACAACTATGGTACTAACCTTATTCACTATGTGAACAGAAGCACCAAAATATATTGGTCTCTGATAATGTAATGTGGAAAATAATTTAAAAAAAATTGAAAGATACTAATCATATGTCATTTCTTTCCGTGTATTGAGAGGTGATAAATAAAACTAATTCATAAGTTAAGCATTTCCCCCGACAGGGGCCGTAGGACCTTGACGAAGGAATGTGGTGGAGCAGACTTTACCCCATGAAAATAGGTTCGAATGTCTCCTGCAATCCGAGATCCTGTAGATATAACTGGTTCGGGTTCGGGGGCTTCAGCCCTGACTTTGTCAGGGGGACAAAGAAACGGCCTCCCCCCTATACTGAGCATGGTGGTAAGGAGGTGATACACCATGCTCCAATCCAAGGTGTGAGATACTGTGCTAAAGAATGCATGGCATAGGGGGAGCTATGTCTTGAACGGTTCCTCTGAGATACCTGGCTGCCTCTCAGAGTATGAAAGCCTTACTCGAGCACAGGGGACGCTAGTGGACGTATAATTCCCCCATACTCGTGGGACTTTAAATGGACCCTAAAAAATTAGACGAAGCAGGGAGTAAGGAGGGTCAGGTATCAGAACTCACCCAGGTGGTGGCACCAGGAGGAGGAGAGAAGCTCCAGCCTTGGGCTGGAGGGCATTACAGAGTCCTTGGGTGGTTTAAGCACCAAAAGACTCAGTGGTGCCCAAGCAAGAAAAATGATCAGGGCGAAATGGGAGGCAGCGGTGAAGGAGAAGGGGCTCCCGGAAACTCTGAGTCTAAACGGAGAGCCGAGAAACAGGACAGGCTTAAGACTGATACTGTTCACGGCCCTTCGACTGCTACAGCCAACTCCACCGGGATGGACCCGTAGCAGGGAAATGGGTCAAAGGAGGGAGCGGGGACTCTTGGGCGAGAGAACAAAAGACCACGACCCCAAAATTCCCATGACTCTGTGGAGGTTGAAGGAAAGAGGCCGCGGAAGGAGACGTACGCGGACGTCTCGAGGGGGCTTCCGGTGATTTTCCTCACTTGTGGGGATTATTACGGAAAGAGTATTCCGGGAGACGTCTGCGAGGGCATACGAGATGCGGTCTTGGAGAAGGTGTTAGAGGAGGAGACACTACTCCATATAGAGGACACCTTCCTCAAGAAAGGCACCGTAGCTTTCGTGTGCGCAAATGAAAATACCAGGGACTGGTTGATGAAAACAGCTCCTGGTATGAAGGTAGGGGGGCTCGAGCTGAGAGCCGTCACTGCTGCGGAGCTACGAAGCCCCACAGAGTTTTCATGCCCGCACAGCATAAGCATCCAGAGGGCTTTTTGGAAGCCCTTCAGAAGCTGAATGCTGGCCTGGACACCTCGGGTTGGACGGTCTGGCACCAGAGGCAGAAGGAGAAGAATGAGGATTCTCTTCTCACTCTGGGGGTATATGACTGCTCACTTGAGGTGTTGCGGGACAGCAATTTCAGGGTTTACTCGGGTTTGAAGAGGGTGGAGTTTGTACTCCACCCTGGCAAACCCAGTAAGCCTAACGTGCAGGGGATGTGAAGGGGAACAGCCTTGTGACTGTTTCCTACATCCACTGTACACAATTAATTTGCACCGGAGCAGAGTCGCCTCGGCTAATTTAGCCAGGAGCATGGCTGGGGTGCAGAAACATATAGCCCTCATACAAGAACCAAATTGGTTTGGTGGTAAAGTAAGGGGCTTGAATAACACAGGTTCTCTGTTCACAGGTGAGGGAGGCAAAGTGAGAGCCAAATTGGTTTGGGGGTAAAGTAAGGGGCTTGAATAACACAGGTTCTCTGTTCACAGGTGAGGGAGGCAAAGTGAGAGCGAGCATCATCACTAGAAGGCTGGAGGGCGTCCTTCTGAACGAACTCAGCAATGGTGACACCACTACGATAAAGATCTCTTATGAGGATGCGAAAGGATTACAGAGGAGGAGGATAGTATGCTCAGCATACTTCTCAAACGAAGAGGAGGAGGTACCTCCGGCAAAGGTTAGAGAGGTCATAGAGTTCTGCAGAGAGAAAAACCTTGAACTTATCATTGTATGCGATGCAAACGCGCATCACACGGTCTGGGGTAAAACAGACATAAATGACAGGGGAAGGCAACTCTCGGAATTCACGGCAGGCACCAACTTGAAAATCGCAAATCAAGGAGGAGAACCAACCTTCGTCACGAGGACAAGAGCAGAGGTCTTGGACCTAACACTCTGTACTATGGCTAAGGATATGGAAATCAAGAAATGGAGGGTCTCGCGGGAGGAATCCATGTCAGATTATAGGACCATAAACTTTGAAATGGGGACTATGAAGTCACAGATCATTAACTATAGGAATCTTAGGTATACGAACTGGAATGCCTATAGGGAGGAATTGGAGGGAAGAATGCTGTACTTCCAAGGTTTGTATGGCACAGTAGAGGGGATAGAACAAACGGTGGAAATGCTTACATCGACCCTTACTGGCTCATACAAAAATAATTGCCCCTTGAGGACGTACACTTCGAGGAATGTAACACCCTGGTGGAACGGGCAACTAGAAAGGATGAAGAAAGAAACCAGGAGACTCTTCAATAGAGCCAGAAAGGTTGGCAATAAGTTATGCTGGAACTCTTTTAAAGAGTCACATACTAAGTATAGAAATGCCATTAAAACGGCGAAGAAAGAATGCTGGAGGAAATACTGTGAGAGTATTGAAACTCTTAAGCAGACAGCAAGACTGATGAAAGTGCTCAGCAGTGATAATGGTGGCAAGCTGACACTTTTGAGAGAAGGAAATGATTTATTAATAGATGGTGAAAGGCAAACCCTGGAACTACTATTGAGGACAAATTTTCCTGACATAAATCTGCAAGAGAAAATAGTTAATAGACCAGATCTTCCCCCTGAGGGAAAGAAAGACTGGAGACTTGCAGCTGAAGTAGTGACACCAGAGAGAGTCAGATGAGCAGTAAACTCATTTGACAGGTATAAGTCGCCGGGAAAAGATGGAATCTTTCCAGCGCTACTGATAGAGGGGATGGACATCATTATTGTTAAACTTACCAATCTGTTCAGAGGCTGTATATCTACGGGGTACACACAGATACCCTGGAAGAAAATAAGAGTAGTGTTTATACCAAAACCTGGTAGAAAAAACTACTCGGAAGTTAAGGCTTTCAGGCCAATAAGCCTGACGTCCTTCTTACTCAAAACTCTAGAGAGATTGGTTGATAGTAATGTAAAGATGGGTCCGTTGCTGGACTTCCTATGCATGATAATCAGCATGCTTATCAGGCTGAAAAGTCCACGGACACAGCTTTGCACTCAGTAGTGAGCTACATTCATGACAACATCACCAACTCTAGATTGGTTTTAGGTGCCTATATAGACATCGAAGGAGCATTCAACTGCACTCGAAGGAGTGCTATTGGGAAAGAATGCGAGAAACACGGGATACCCATCCCGATTGTGAGATGGATGCTGGGTACTCTCAGCAACAGAGAAATAAGT
>JABFPN010005781.1:0-12529 GCA_022817305.1 Leptoteleia sp. ZL-2020
TTACCGACAGAGCACGGTTCACTCTATTCACAGCATAATTGTTACTAGTTCACCATGTAGGATCAACAGCGTATGGCCAACATTGTCTAGCAATGTTATTCCTATGCCGTTATTTTTTCCCGTGTGTACAAATAAATATATACTTATAAACTAAGTCAATTTGACTTGGGTATAAATTTAGAATTCTTTGGGTTGCAAGAAAATTCTAAAATATTAGAAATTAAAATAAAATTAAAATGTTGAATCTTCTAAATTCCTTGTTATTATGTTACTATTGGCCACATTGAGTTGGTATGTTTTTTATATTTTGTTTTTTTTTGTTTCGTGCGCTGTAAGTTCAGCAGAATTCATTTTTTTCTTACAGTTTGCTCGAGCATTAATTTCATCTATCGAGCATTAAATTAGCATTAAAGGGCACTAAATTTTGATCCGGGTTAGAAGTCATTCCGACTTTGCCCTGCTGGCAGAATAGAGGCAACGATAGTTGCCATTTGCAAATAGATCGGAACACGTTGCAACAGTATCGGAAACATTGAAAAGGGCATCAATCAATTCATTTGCATTGGCGTTAATTTGACACTTCGGCTTAACTAATGCAACCGCAATCTTTATCCCTGCGAGTTGAAAATTTCATTAACCCGATACGATCGGTTCTCACGGCAGGGAGCTTAAAATGACGTAAAAATCACGAATTTGTCGTGTTACTCGGCCGATCTCAATGGCAATGATAAAGTCATCGACAAATGGGCTCGCACCTTTGCCATTTGCACATTAAAAGGAATCCCGGGCGGTTGGAAAAAATTGCATAATGCGCGGGATTTATTCGAAACACGCTCGTGACAGGCAACGCGATTAGGCGCGATTACTCATACATACATCAAACGTACGCGAGCACTATTGCAGGGTCTATTCGTCAGTTCAGTTTGCGTTCGCTTCTTCCTCTCTCTCTCTCTCGTTCCTTTTCTTTTCGGGCCCTACTTTTTTCTCCTTTTTCACCTTATTCGGAATCGGCGATGCTTGCCCAAAAGGACGTATTAAAAGTCAACAAAATAATCGTATAATATACGATTGTACACAAAAACATGAACGCCGCTCCATACTTCGCATCGCTAATTAGATTGCGAAAAATATTTGCGAAATATCGTCCTGCATATCGTTCGGGATCTCTTGATCTTCATTAACATGCGACGCTGAGCATTAAATGAATTTTATTCACCGGATCCGTTGTCACATGTCTCGCACGAAATGACACAAAGAGTCTCGTTCGACTTTTTTCTTCTTTTTTTTTCTTCTTTTTCTTTTTTATTCCATCGTATGCGGATGAAAAAAATGCCTTGGTATGACGATAAGAATTCGGTCGAACTTTTTCGTAAACGATGACAAGGTAGATCTAGATACTGAAGTGACTATAAAATTTTGGTGACAATTCATTTTAGTTACGTATATTATCTGAAGTTAACACTCTTGCAGACTTATTAGGATGCTCAAGAAGTGACAAAAGATATGACAATTATTTATTATTTTAGGTAAAAGGTTCGTTAATGGATATAGGTTAAAAAGTGCTTCTTGAATATTTCATTATCTTTTCTAATTGTATCACTGTTATCTATTTTATAGTGATAATAAATGGTTATTAACATGAAATAATTATTTGCTTAATATAAAATTTTATTCGCTTTAACTATACCTTTGTGAATTAAAACAAAAAACCAACAAAATAACTTTTGGAATTGAAGCTTATATGAGTTGGACTTCAAAAATTTAATTAACAAATGAAAGAGGTATATATTATAAGAACAAAAAGGAGCTGTTATAAGGAAATACATTTGAAATTTATTTTTTTTCATAGTGTATAATTAAATGGGTTTTTAATTATAGACTCCGGGGAATAATCTTCGTTGTTTCTGTTCTATGGATGACATTTTTATGGTGTTCTATAGTATGGTCCTGACTGGATCCACGAGAATGCATGGAATTTCGAAGTCGCCCGTTCCTTCTCCATCCTCCATCCTTTAGCACCGATACTTGTGACCCTCTCTGCACTCCCCCTCATGATCGCCTTAATTAAAAGTCGGAAGACAGATTTCCTCTTCCAAACATGCCTCGATAACGTCGATAAAGTCGTTCGCAGACAACATTAGTTAACTGCATATAAAATAATTATAATCCGCGTGAAGAACAAAAGAAGAAAACAAGAATTTGAATCCAAATCAACATTGGAAACAAAAAAGTATGTTACAAATACTCACAAGTTTTTTTTTTAATATTAATAGAAACCTGTGAGCATTCGAACAATTATATACCATTATATATTTAACTGTCCTTTAAAATAGCATTGTTTTTCATGCTGAACCAGTGTTTTCCCTTGCACCGGATAAAACCACTTATAAAACTGCCATAAAAATATTAATAACACTTCGATTATTTTAAGCATGCGCTCCCTTAAAAAGGAGAGCGAAAAGGGGGAAAAAAGGCCCTTCTGTTTAACTCGATCATGAAATACTTAAAATTTTAGTAACGTCGCGAGGATTCCGCGGACCGTAATTAAAAAATATCACACAGGCGCCATTTCACGCAACAAAAAAGACTAATTAAACGTCTTCTTACGTTTCATAAAGAAATATTTTCATTCATTTAAATCAATCGTACCTTCTTTTCTGTAGATTCCATCGTTCCCTTTTCTTCGAATCTGTCGGACCAGTTTATATGTAACAAGAAAACAAAAGAAATTTCTCAACGATACAATTTGCTACGTTTCAACGACTTTCTTTGACTACCGATTGCGCGGCGAAATTAATTGCCGCGCAACACTTCCACTTTGCCGCGTATAAAAATGAATCGTGATAGGCGGGGGAGGGGAGGGAGAGGGGGGGGGTGTAGGATCAAAAACCGGCCCTTTTCTAACGGGCGATTCCGGATTTCCCTGTTACTCCAACTGAGCAATTACATTACGATCACGCGCGGCACAAATAATAATATTATCTGGAAAAAGTGGCAATAATAACAATAATGAAAGTAATAACGACTCCATCGAAATTTTCGCCGTTCGTGCACGTAAAGCTGATTTCTATGAGAGTACCTTTGGCTGTGTGCTCAAACGACGTAACTCAGTCATTTTCTGGGGGTTGCTCCGAAATAATTGCACCGTACGAGTATACGATGAGGAGAAAAAGGCCAAAGTAAAAAGAGCGAGCGAGGGGCGAGAGAGAGCGAGAGGGAGGGAGAGAAAGATAGAGCGAGAAAGGGGCAGAGCGAGGGGCACAGCCGACGAGGAAGAGACGATTTGGCGAACGCTGTTGGTGCAGGTGGAATGGCAAAATCTGACAAAAGAGAAGGAGGACGATAGACGCCGTAGAGAAGGCGAAGGGAACGGAGAAGGACGGACTCTCTCGATGAGCCTCGAAGGATGAAACTATGGAAGCAAAAACAGAAACCAGTCTCTCTGACTCAAGGCTGCCAGGACGAACCTCGTCCGAGCAATATCTGCGCCTGCCTTCGCCTCGATCATTTGCTCCTTTTCGGTGCAATACGTTACTGTCGCCATATTAAATGCAACAATATTGATATCAAGATTTGCCTGCCCTCGGGTTTCGACAAATGGTTATAGTTTAATTGCCAACTAATAGCGATAATTCGAGGTGGACAGATGATAGATTGCGCTGAAAGATATTGTTGGCTTATACTTGTTTATAATTAGTTTCGTCTGCTTTGAATTGTCCCGACAAATGTGTAGTAATTTAACAAGCAAATACAATGTTTAATGGGATGTTAAGTTGATGTGTATATTTCTCATTCAATATATACTATATATATGTATATATATATTGCTATTGTATTAATGTGAGGTACTTGAATTCTACTGTGTTAATTAAACGAAGACAAACAAATGTCTAGCAGTTTGATGTTTCTATTCATATAAATTTTATTTTGAAGTTTCCTTTGCTTATCATTAGCGAATAAAGGAAAGATGTTGCTTGGTGTATTGGCGAACAATTTAGATTGATGTTATAATTGGTGATTAAAGTTTATTTGTAATATTATGAGTTTGAATTTGTTTTATTTAATTTGCAGATCATCGAATAAATTACAGTCAATTTAATGTAATTAGTGTGCTTTGAATTTGGTAATATACTTAAAAAGTGAAGTTCATTATGTCCAGTTTTTTATTTTTATTTCTCTTTTCTTATATATTTACATTTGAAGTTATTGTGTGCTTGGATAAAAGTAACGAATTTTTTGCTGCCCTCTGTAAATTGCTACCCTTCAATTCTGCAAAAAATGCACATACTACTTTCGAATAAGTATTTATTATAATGGATTATTAATATCATGTTTCTTTTATTTGTAAAATATGATTGTGTAAATTCATATCATTTCAACTTATCCACGTTTTTAATAAAAAAAAATTAACCAATTACAACAACTGATCAACCAACAATTATGAGCTGACAATGTGTATACACCTATTCAAGTCTAAATGTAATCAATATCAGATTTTGTCGTACGTGAAAGACTTCAGTAAAATACCACCCATCGGCGTCCATCAACCGCCAATAAACCGGCCACCTTTCCAATTAAAATGCAATACCTGAAATCACGCATCCGTGTTACCAATGAAGACGACATTCGAATGACCGATTAAAGGCAAAACGGTTTACAAGCCCGATCCTTCATGCTCAATGATGAAAAATGACGCAATAATTTGTCGCGAAAAAAGTGTTGATAGAATCAGCGGTCGTTAAATAATTTCGGCCAGGGCGTTCCTAGAAGCCGTGACATTTTTTTTGGTTCAGTTGGTTCTTCTTTTTTTTCCCCCTTTTTTTGACCGACGATTTGGCAGCGGCATGCGTGGTCGTTTCACGCGAATTCACCTTGGATTTGAAGACCGGTACCACCCGCAGTATAATACCGTGACGCATCGTCGTTCCCATCCGAGATGTCGTCGACGTCATCCTCGAGGTCCCGCTGCTACCTACGGACCATCGTCACGCTGCTTGTATCCCCTTTGATCTTCCAGCTCAGAAGCGAAGGTTAATTCTTCCACGTAATTGGCGCCCATCGACCTAGCCACTGCGTGCTCTTTCATCTCTTTCGCTGCTTGAGAAACCACAATAAACTGGCGACCTTCGAAAGTGCAAGAACTCGTGTTTTGCAGACGCCAGCAATCGGCCGCATCATTCTCCTTTGCTGCCAAGTACCCATTTTTTTCCCTTATTTCAATTGGAATACGTTCTTCGGTAACCAGCCGCAGTAGTTGTTATTAGTCAAGGGTTGCTTCCTTTACGCACTATGTAATTTTTTTTAGTTGCCGTCTTCTTTTTTTCCCAAATTTCACACTTTTTCATTTTCCGGGATTAAAATTTCGTAAGGTCAAAGTTGAAGCAAATTCATTAATGGGTATGTTATCTTTGCTTTAGAGGAAAGAAGGTTTTATATTGACATTGTTCACTTTGTCCCTGATGTCTAAAAAATTACTGTACTGATATAATTAAGTTTTGCATGTGGTGTAATAATATTGTGTATTATTGTACTGTACATTTATCTTTATATCTATTTAAGTAACAAGGTCACATGTATTTTCTTTCTCATACACAGATATATGTATAAAATTTTATTATTATAGTATAGAAATATTACAGGAACTATAGGAATCATTTTTAGATTCATTTTGTACAATTTATACAATATGATAAGTCTTATTGAAAGGATATTTAAAGAGTACATAGAAAAGAGACTTAAAACTATTCCTAATACTGCATTAGACTGCAAAGATTAAAAGCTAAAGAGTTAATCTCTTCGTGATTCATACCTTACATTCACCTTTTCATCCTAGAACCATCATAGTTTCCTCGTAATTTTTATAACTTATATGAATTACTGGTTTCTGTAGATCTTTCCATCACCTCATAAATAACAACGTTCTACATTTTATGCAGTAAACACTTATTGTTATGGTAAGCAACTTTTTGAAATAACGTGATTGATTTCAAAGTCCCTGTCGTAGAATTATTCGTTCCTCATTATATACTCATGCAATTCGCAACTCGCTGAAAGTAAAAGTTCATGCGTTTTCACAAAGTCATCGCGTGGGTGTGAGAGTTACCGAGTGCTAGAGCTACGAGAAGATACGCGCTACTAATCAGATATACCCGTCTTATCGACAACCGTCGCACGTTTCTATCTCTATTATTTTAATATAACAACATTACCTGGAAGACAAGAATGCTTTAAAACTGCAACACCACACCAAAAACACCATCAAAAGCGAAGAATTTGTAATATAACAGAAACAAACTTTTTAAGGGAGAATCAATGTTGGCACATTAAATGGTGTGATGTAAAAAAAAGTCTAGCATTTAAAGAACTACAAAGGAATAAAACTTTATTCAAGTTGAAGAATTTATCTATTTAGCTAGATTTTACACTAAAACCTTGGCGGCCCGATATTATTTGCGCTCATTTCACGTCCAATAATACATGATAAATTTGTTGATCGCCATAAAACCGATACCGCCGTTTGAAAAAGAAAAAAAAAAAAAGGAAAGACAAAAATGATAATCAATAAAACATAGTGGATGCAATTTATTTGCGCTACGGTACTCGATAATGACTCCATTATTTTTGCAAAAGCCACAAACTTGCTCCAAATAAATCCCGGCCAGACGACTTTTCCTCTTTAGCTTTACAAGAAACAACTTTGTTACTTTAATAGCGATCCCTGAAACAAGATTTTCCACGGCGCATGTAACACTTGGTATTAAGTATCATAAAAATCGCGCCGAGTCTAGTCGGACGGTCGGCGTTCGCGGCGTAATCGAAGAATAATTGAAATCCCGGCGTCACTTCGTCAGTCGCTTTGTTTCGTTCTGGCGCGCAGGATCGGCATAAGCCGCGTCCTCGTTGGGGATCGTTGCCTCTCCGTCGGTTCTTTATTTATAATCGCCCTGGGCAACGGGCATAAATGCATCGAGAACTGCATTCATAAAAGCCGGGAGACCAGCTCCCTCGGCCTTTCCTACTGTAAACTTATGCCGGGCTGGACATTGCCGTTGTCGATGCCACTGTTGCCGCGCGTGATATAGCTTGGTAGCAAATGGCGACCCCGTTTATACTCTTGATTCACGCTGCCGGGAGAAGAGCCCGCCGGGCACGCTACCTCACTTACTCGTACGCCTTACACGCAGCATTTCCACCAATGTTGCCAGACACACACTAATTATCCAATAAACGCCAAGGCTTTGCAAAATATCAAATGGCCAATGCAAATTATAGACATTAGAAATCCAACTTTTTTTTTATTATCGTCGTTCGATCGTCCTTTTTTTTTCTTTTTTCTCTCTTTTTATTTCATTGGCGATTGGGATACGCGATAAACGACTCGTTCGGTGATGTAACTTATTGTTAAAGAAATTGTATTCATTGCCTCATGTGGTGGATGATGAAATCTTAATTTCAGTTCTTTAGAAAACAATTAAATCGATCGAACCTGTCATTTCGTTGCTATAATTGAGTCGGGCATGATTAAAAGCGGAAAAGGGGTCTTTTAAAAATGTTGGCTGATAATGCGTTGATGAATGTTATGATGATCTCTATTATTTTAATGTAATATCATTACTTGGAAAACGAGAATGCCTTAAAATTACACCATACCAACAAACCATCAACAACGAAGAACTTGTAATATAACAGTATATAAATATATACTAAATTTGAAATCTATTCAGCTATATTTTACACTAAAACCTTGGCGGTCCGATATTTGGATTTAACTCTCCCAATAAGGGAAACAATTTAATCCTAATAATAATAAGAGAGAAATCCCACTAATAATATTTTATTTTGATATATGATATATGAATATAAGTACATGCAATATTTAAAACTACTTTACAAGCGCATTTTTTTTATTTCTCATGTTATTTTTTTATATATATGCAGGACTTCTACCATAGAATGATAAATGATGCTGAAGTTCTTCTTTTATTTTCAACCGCTCACATTATATTAATTCTTTTTGGAGGTAAAAAGATAAGGGAACTTTTATATGATAATCGAGACGCGATTTCTACAATTAAATTTCTTTGTAAGAACCAAATAATACTGCTGTTCTTTTCTCAATCGGTTACCTCATAATTTAACTAAGATAGAAAGCTGACAAGAGGGACATGTAAGTAAGGTCACAAATCGAAGACGAGGAGGAAAAAAGTCACGTGAAACATTACTTTTATGCTACTGACATGGTGTTTGTCATATCCAATATTAATGATCATCGTCTCTTCTTTATCCTTGCCCGTATGATTTTCTACTTTCATTCAATCGCACTCTTTACCGAGAGAAATATTCAGTTATGTCTATTGGAATCGCATTGTCAAAATACAACAATAAATGTTGTTTTAATCACGATTACAAAGAAGATGATGTTCGGTATACAGGAATATTTAGTTAACTAAAAAAAAATGGCAGTGACAAACAAGCATTGTTCAAATATTCTGAAAAATTATAAACTTGATATGACCAATTATCAATTATGTGAAGATTTATGACTTATGTTATAATTTACATATATGTAAAATATATGTTAATATTTACATTTTAAAAATGTATACACTTTTTCTTCCCTTTATAGAAACTAATTATTTTATTTTAATGTTTACTGACCCAAATTCAATTTTCTGATTACAACTAATCCCTTTTAAATTTGAATTTAAAATAAACCGGAGATATATTTTTTTTGTTCACAGGTATTTGTGCCGCTCTAATGTTTGGAGATTGTCGCGTCACAACCCTAACAGGATTCCGTCCTGGAACTGCTTGCAGTAATAACATCGATAATATCTAATGAAGCCTTGATGAGACGATCTCGTCCGAGAGTTTCCCCGCGAAGACGCCACATATATTTAAGCAGTACGCTCGCTGGCGGATCTTCAAAGGGTTTCTACATTTGGTCTCATTACATATATGGTACACCGTGCGGGAATCTCGTAAGTACTTTATCTTAATTTCTTTTCGTGATCCAATGATTTAGGAAAAAAAAATCATAAGTTATAGGCAAATTATTGTAATGCGCGCGAGACTTTCTCGAAAGTGGAAAATCAAATGTTCATTTAATTGGAGTCCCATTTATTTTTCATGGCGACCTATTTCGAGCCTAAATTGCAATATAACGATTTAATTTCCACAAGTTGATACAATTGCAATTTAATTTGATAAACTTTAACTCTACTTAGACGTTTATCCTTTATATATGTTGATTTTTGCATAAATAAAGATTGCAGTTAAAATTTCTGCAAGAGAATTTGCAATCGACAAAAGAATTGAAATTAAATAATAACGCAGTTTAAGTAAACCAGAACGACTGGAAGAACACGAAGGTGAAAATATATATTTGATACGTGGATATTGTGCAGGCATTGAGACTACAAAACATCTGATCCAGACGGAATTCTGAAACGCTCGTGTCCGCAAACGGATCCATTATTTTGCTCAAATTATATTTTCATTTTTCATGCATGTAAAATTGCAGGTTCTTCCAGAACGATATGAAACTCGTAAAGGGAGTGTCTGAATATATATTCAACCGCGTCGGAACGTACGCTCATAAGATTGAAGAGAAGGAGTTGGGATGAGAAGAGGGAATGAGAATTAGAGTTGGGAATACAGCAGGGAGTAGGTAGCCGAATGGCCTTGGATGTCCCAGTATAATTGAGAAACCGTAGATGCGTACCTGAATCATCTTTGAGTTGGCGTAATTAACCAGTGATGCTTGTACACGGGGAAAAAAATACTGGCATTCAACCGACATGACAAGACCACGTTGACCATTCGGCATTGATTCAGCACAACCATGTAAAACTGAACTCGTGGAAAAACTTACAAATTTTAAGCCGATAATACGTAATATCGCGTTGAACCAATCGAGAATCAAACCCGCGACATACGCGTTACCAATCAAGTCGCTCACCTTTCATTCATCGGTCAACACATACACCAAACGATACTGGTCAAATGTTAATTTATAATGACATAATATTAGTATAATATTTAGTTAAAGAAGTGATGGATATTACATTCAACACTATACTTGGAATTATAAAACTTTTAAACGTTAAAAAATAAATAGAATTATTTCTGTATTATTATAAACTATATCTCCAATATTTTCAGTTTTACATTATTACTATGTGTTGAAATAATGTATATTTTATGTAAGTTTAATGTCAGTTTTTCCCCGTGCAAATGCACACACCATTCGTTGTTGATACATTATTAATTTACGTCAAAATATTGTTGAATTTTGCGCAAAACATCTCAATCATTTAAGTAATGGAAAAGTCAATTAATAATGTTAGCAAACATAACGCGTATGTAATCAAGAAAGGGATATGCATATTCATAATGTGAATGCTCGCACATGGATGCTCTGTAACATGGGAAAGAATGGTTAATACTTTCCTTAGCGATTCTAATGAGAACTCAGACTGCTTTTAGTTTTATTAAGCAATTTATTAGATTCAGTCGTTTTAGATAGTCATCAGTAATTAAATGGTCTAAGTTGTCAACAATTTTATTTTAATACAAACTCGTTATTCGTGAACAAGGAATAACGGGGATCTTTTGACAGTTTACACTACGTAATATACTGCGTGTACATTATATTTTTTAAACATAATTTTAACTCGTAATTTGATGAGTTTAAGCTATTGAGAAGAGGTTTGCAAGATTTGTCAGCAAATTACGTCTGCTTTTGATGGTTAAAATTTAAAACAATTACGGCCAATGGCAACTTTCTACGCATTACTCTAAAATTTCAACGTTCCCAATACTGAAACATATGTTGTGGAGTTTGATGAATTGAGGGTAAAAAATGATTTTTACAACTTAGTAAGTGGACGCATCCAGCACACATAGATCATTGCAAAACAAAAGAAATTTCACTATTTTATTATAAGCTGGTATTTTCAACAAGTTAATGAAATTCTTTATTTTAAATTGTTTATACTTTAAACAATAGTCTTTCTTTTAGATAACTTTATTATCTCTATTAATACATTTCTATTCGCGAATTAAATAAACAATTTTTTTAATGGCTTACATTTTAAACCGAGAAGAACTTGATTATATTTTCTATAAGAAATAAAAGAAAGTAATTAATTGTTTCCAATTAATTGTAAATCGTTAATTGTTAAATCAAACATAATGAACAAAACGTCTCTATACCCTGAGATAAATATGACAGAAAAAATTACTGTCTTTAACTGTGAAATGCAGTGATATTTTCTGTCATATAATTCACAGTGTACTATTATGCAAACGGCTATAAATATGGATGAGTGGACAATATTATTTAAATTTGTCTGTTATTGGCCGTAATTAGATTCAAGTACACAAATAATGTAGGAGAAAAATTTAAGGACGAAGAGAATCATCTCAATTATCCCTTGCTTATTTGAAAGCCGCTCGCATTTCGCAACTCGCTACATTTTTTTTTCAAACACGCAGCACGATCGTGTTATTATAATTACCTCTAATTAAACCACAATGTCTCTTAATATTAATTACGCCAGATATTACGCACGATAAACCGGGCACATAATTGGACTCGCGTTCAACCGAAGCGGATGTTTTAGTTTCTTGCCCGATGATCGGGTATCTAAATCGATTTGAAATTCAATTTGGTAATTAAACGGGACGCCGTCAAGTTCGGGGAATCACAAGCGACAGTTACGATATTGCCGGAAAGCACGGAAAAAATTGTCGGAAGACGATACCGATCTCGGGGGGACCCGCGATACGTTGCCGGGCAAAGTTATGCGCCGGCCGTTCGTTAAAGGCGAATTCGCCAAGGCTGTAATTCGCGTGGTTGCCGCCGCGGCGATAAATAAAAATCCACCGGAGTCGGACGCGGATCGGCTAATTAGGCGATCCCTCGAGTGAGAAACGGACGCCACGTTTCTTCAATCGTTCAAAGGAAAGCTCCGCCCGTTATAATTCAGATTATGCCGCAAGATCCTCGACCCTGGGACTTCCTCCTTACCGTCTTTTCAGCGTCGCCTTCATTAACAAAAAATATGCCCCGCGCACCGATAATTATGTTCACGTCGAGCGCATAATTTCTTGCCATTTTCAAATTCGCCGGGTAACTTAGTTGCGACTCTTAATTCCGCAGATTATTTCGGATTACACCCCCTTCCCCCAACACCCTTTCCCATCGTGCCTCAGAGGGAAACATTTCGGTAAAGCTTGTAATTGATATCGCAGTTTTGTTATTTTATCATTATAATTTACTATCTTACATATATGACCATTAATATATGGTAATAATTGGTTTCAATATAAGAATATTATTAAAAGACCATATATATCCATATATATATATATATATTAAGAAAAAACATATACATCTATATACACGGAGAAAAATGTTTAGTTGTGTTAACCAAACATTTGGTTCTTTTTTAGCTGACCAAAATTTTTAGTTGAAATAACCAAATATGTTGGTCAGAATATTTTTTTTAGTTACTTCAACCAA
>JABFPN010005782.1:0-12528 GCA_022817305.1 Leptoteleia sp. ZL-2020
TATGGTCCGGGGAATAATTAGAAAATGCTGGCGATACCGAGCATTCGGTAATCCACGAAAATCTAGGCGCATTGCGAACGGATTATAGAGAACAACAGCTTTAAAAAGTCATAAAAATCAATCCATTTGGATTATTCCGGGGAAACGCGATGCACATTTTAAAATACAAGCACAAAGCGACGCGACTCTCGGGGTATCATATATATATATATATATACATGTATATATGTATATTTTATAAATATAGCAAAAATTTGTTTATGGCGCGATGATTCCGATAGACCAACTGATTAATCGATGAAGCTGAAAAATGAAACGATTTCGAAATGCAGATTGTGTACCCAAGTTTATTTTTGCTTTGCGTTCAATTCCATTTTTATGTCCTTTAAAGTGCAAACGACATATTTTTTGTTTTCTTTATATAACGTGACCTTTTAAATGTTTGCAAACGTTGTTTATTAACTTTTTTTTATTATTTAACGGTTTATTTTACGTTTCCATGATTCAACGTGTATTTTAATTTCATGTAAAATTAATATTAGACAGCAGTTTTTTTTATTTAAATAACAAAGTATCTCATATCTCATTATATCTTGTTTATATAGTTGCACTTGAATATTATTTGAATTGAATACTTTTACGTAATATAAAATGATCGACTTTTCTTTTTTGTATATCCTGGAATATATTATGAAAATATGAGTGTTATAAAATAACAATTATTAGATACGAAAATAATTTGTATTAATAATGCTTGAAAAATAATAGAATATCAATATTGAGTCGTGGAAAATAGTGAATAAAAATTATTCAAAATATACGATGAAAATCAGAATTTCTGCACATTTTTATATTTTATCACTTTAAAGGATTTCGAGTTAATTTTAGTGTAACTTTTGCAACCTAATATTTATAATTACACGTTCAAAATTTTTATGTTGGATACAACCGAATAAAAATATAACGTATATGGTCCATATACGTTTTAATAATTTCATATAAGCAAATACAAATTTTTATTTTTTTATAATTTATATTTTTTAATTTCATCATTGCAATTAGTATGATAAAAAATTCCCCTTTTTTGATCTTTAACAACTATCCACTCTTTTCATCCGATTTCATCCGTTTTACATTCTTCTTTCGGCTCGTGGAATAATTACATGGCAAACGTGTGCCAGTATAATATCGAGAACCTCTCATTAATTAATAAATGATCCATTCCGTGAAATATTTAAATGAATTATTAATAGCTTGCCGTAAAAAGGCGGGGGCGGGGAGGGGATGGGATGGGATATTAAAGTAGCGTTATTTGGAAAATTTGCAACTAAGCAGGGGCGGCCCCATATAATATTTAAATGTGATTTTAGCTAATCTAAAAGGGATTACGAAGGATTTTGGCTAACAATGTACCTGCGAACATTGCGAACGGAAGGCTTCTTAGCTTATGCAAAGAGATGATCGCTGAGTGGTATACAAGCTCTGAAATGCCCGAGTTGGGCTAGGCAGTGCCGTGTAAATCGATTTCAGATCTCGATTTTGGCTCATTTGTGGCGCGCGCGCGCGCGGGGCTTTGTACGGGGTGCGGGCACGTACTCCCTCCCCGCCTGTATATGTATGTATGTATGTATGTATGTACGCGCGCGCGCGCGCGCGCGGAAAAGCCGATGAAGGGCCAAGTTTGGTGGTGGCGTGTTTGCCGATCTTGCGAGCGTAACAACGCGTTGGGGGATAATGCCGGTCACGTGACGCGACTATAGTCCAATCACGGACTGCTAATAAAGTTCATTAGCGGGCGAAACCGTTACGGCCGCGCTCAAGAAATTCAAATTTCAAATACACAGATATTTTATTGCTAATTTCATTTCGGGATTACCCCGGCTGGCTGGGAAGGGCCGCGCTAGCGCCCAGGCCATTTCATTAGCTCATGATTACAACCACAATTAGTCGGATTATCTGCAATTGAATTAAATCGAGGCAAAAGTTTCGACGAATTTTTTTTACTCTTTTTTTTTTTTTTTTTCTTCTTTTTTTCCCCAGCTCCTTTAGTTTTGTTCGCTAAAGGGAGACAGAAATGTTTCCGAATTAACATATATGTACTATTGCGAATAAACAATTCCATGTAAAAATCCCAACATATATGGCGACATACATGAGGCATGTTATGGGTCATATATGCAGCATACATTATGTCGAGTATATAAATTTTTACCTGGAATGTTTATGGTATATTTAGAAGGTTTGTTTACAACTCAACTCGGAGATATTCTTCGAAGCAAATGTAAAACGAATATAGTTTCTTTTACATTCAATATTATGTACACATTTAATTTTTCAATTCCATTTCACAACAATCGTTTCCATTCTTTATTTCATTTGATTGGAATATTCCTAACAAGACTGCAGTACACCTTTCACGATAAAAAGTAATTAACATTGCTTATTTTCTAATTGTTATTACTTTTGACATTGTCCTTATAATGGAAATCTAATTTTTGACAATTTGTTTATTTTTCATTCGTTTCATAGCTCCAAGGTATGCGGTTGAAATTTGAAGATAAACCAAATCTTTATGGATTTGAAGGAACAGGTATTTGCTTTTTCATTTTAGTAGGCTAGAATTATTTATGACTACATTATATGTTCATGACAAATGTGATAAGTGCGTGATAATAGCAACATAGTAATATTTTGCTATCTTGATATACCTACCGGGTAGGCTATATAATTTAAAGGGGAACATCCGTCTGCCATGTGCTTGTATTACTAAATTGCTCGGCCGTTATTTTTTTCAAAACATTATCTAACTTCGTCGGCGATGGATTATTTACCAGGCAGAATTTTCCGAGAAGTGGCCGGCCGCCTTTTTGCTCGTACCATTGTGCACAATATCACGGGCGTGTAGTAGCATTCGATATTGTTTATTAAACGTAAAATGAAAATGAAAATCCCTCACCGTATTATCATGTATTACGTGCAAGTCATTAATGTATTATTAACATGACTTTTTTATATCATTTATTCACATCTGACTGTATCAAATTTAAATGAGCTTATATATTCTCAAGTTGTAACAAAGTTCAATTCTTTACATTCACGAATGTTGTACATTATTAATACCTCGCTTGTAATGTTTTATTTTAAAGTTTACGAGGGATACATTTGGCAATGAATTTTTCAAAGCACAAAAACGTAAACGGAACTTGTCCCCGCTTTATATTTACTTGCATTTTTATGACCATGAAAATGTAAACAAAATATATTTATGTTTACACAACGTTACAAGTGCTTACAAACATTGCTTGTATACTAACGTTGTTTACAAACAATGTTTGTTGACGAGGATTGTTTCCAAAACGTGGTCTACCATTTTTCATGTTAAAACCCGTGTCCATTTGATCCGGGAATCCCGTCACTTTATCAACTTGAAGTTACCCAACCCGGGGTCCCGTTGTAGCGCGCGAACGTTCAAATGAAGTTGTCGAGCAGTTAGTAGTAGGGACGGCCGTAAATTGCAATGGAAAAGATTGTCGGGGGGAAAAAGCCCCCCGCGCGCGAGCCAATCAGCGAATAACCAATGAAAATTACACGGGCGATAAAGCGTGCTTAAATCTTTGTCGCACAAATCACCGCGATAATCCACAATAAACGAAAACCAATTAACAAGCGGGCGACCGGTTTGATTTGTATAACCGTAACACTCGCAGCCATAAACAACGATAATTAATTAACATCTGATAATGAACGCGGGATACGCATCTGTGTGTTGTGTTATGTGTATTATAGCAGGGGTCGGGCGACATTTCCGAGCCGATAATCGTGTAAAGATAAAAATTTTTACGAGCGTGTTCTTAAACCTGAAGAATGGCAATAACGCGTTGGGGGTGGGGCGGGGGTGGGGGGACTGATTGACATTTGGGTCGGGGCAGTCCGTCTCTTTCTCTCTCTCTCGCCTTCGGTTTCGCTCTTTTCAAGGCACTGAAAAACGAATCGTTTTGGAAATACAAAATGGTTTTCCTTTCGTTAATTTGACCTTACAGATGTTTACAAACATTATTTTTTATGCGCTCAATTGTTTAAAAACGTTTCGTTCTTCAGTTTCATCTCTTTTTCCCGTTCCCCCTCCGTCTTTGCCTCTGTGTTTTTCGTGCATTAGGGATGCTGCGGTCGTAACAAAGCGTGAAATGGGATGGTCACGTTACAGTCGATAGGCGGGGAAGCCGCCTATCTCGACGGGGTGGCGGGGCTCGCGACTCGTGCCTGTCACGCGCCTGTATGATTACGACGGGGGCTATTCCGAGATAAGTTGTCCAACAATAAGGGCGCCGCTACGCAGATATGCATAATGCACGCTGCGTGTCGCTGGGGGGTCGCGGGGTTGCGGGGTCGCGGGGTTGCGGGGTCGCGGGCTCCAATAAGGAGACGCCGGTGCGATTTCGTATTAATGACTATCCGCCGATTCGTCACGTCGGCTGTGCCAGTCGGCTTCGCGTTCGTTAATTAAACAATGTTCCACGAGGAATTGCGAGTTTGCTCGTCGGGATCGGACGGGTGGGCGGGGAGAGGGGGTGGCATTGAAAAAACTGCTGGGTTGATTTTAATGAAAATCGATCCTTTGAGCACCGCGATTGTCGCATGACAATTCCTCTGCAATTATGTCCGTTCATAATGTTGCCCAAGGAGGGAAGACGGTTTATCTCTTATTTTTTTTTTCATACTCAAATGGGTTTGGATTTAAATTATTTCTATGGAATTTTATGATTTAAAGATTGTTTAATGGCAAACTTAAAAGGAGGATAATATGTCAGTTATTAAATTTGAATCATAATAAACAATGGAATGTTTGTTTGCACGCGAGCAATGTTTGTAAATAGACAATGTTAGTAAATATACAATGTTTGTCAACACTTGGAAGATATGTGTAAATACTGAAATATTGAAAAATATTTAATAATTCCTGTATTAAAGTTTCAATTAATCAAGAAACTTTACAATTTAACATCTAATAATTCTATTTTGAAATGATATTTGTCAGTTGAATGAAATTGGCGACATTAGTGCACTCGAAAAGGTGACTAAAGATTTGTAAGTCTAAAAATAATGTCGCTAACAAGAAGGGGTAACGCCGGGAAGCGTAAATTCGCGTGAATAACGTAAGGGCATAATGATTTTCATGGCTGTTTGTAGAAAAAAAGCGACGACTCGGCGCGGAAATGCCGCGACGCTTCGCACGGAATAGCAACCGGCCGTGTGTGTATTTTTCGCGTTCGCAGGGCGCGCACACCACGTGCCGTACGATAAATAAAAGGGCTACTCGGTATGTTTCGAGGCACGTGCGCTGTATACCCAAGAGCGGGCGGGCAACTTCGGTAAACTCAAAATATTCCTTATGCCGCCGCTGCGAGCGCCTTTTTGATAAGTTTATTCGGCGAAATCCGCTGGCAAAATACTGAAAAATTCACGCGCCCCTTCGTGACATCTAATGATCCTCGCGCGACGCGCAAAGTGTCCCCGATGTAACGTTTGAATACGAGATTACCGCTAAACGTTCGGCAATTGTTTTCCCCCATCGAATGAATTATTAATAAACGCACCAGCCACGTTGTGTACGTAATTTCAACTAAAATAATTTAGCCGAATGCCCGGAATTCTTTATGATATATAACGGAAACTAAGCGCACCTTGTAAACTGAGAAAAGTTGTACAGTAAAATTTACTGCATTGTTGGTGTTAATAACCCAGCATGGCACTGAAACAGGAAACGCTTTCCAGGAATAAAGTGTAAACAAACTTTGTTTTTCTCTCGTGTTTACATCCATCCTTCTGTCCTTTGGATGTAAATAAACAATATTATTGTTTTCCTTTCATTAATTTGACCTTACAGATGTTTACCAACGTTATTTTTTATGCGCTCAATTGTTTAAAAACGTTCGTTCTTCAGTTCGATTATTTTTTTCATTCCATTAACTTGACATTTCCATAGATTCACTGGTAAGCCGGGTAACATTGTTTGTTTACATTTGTCAGCGTATAAGAATGAAATTGGATGCAACAAAATTGACTTGTATTCACATGATATTCCCGAAGCAAACTGTTATTACATATACATGCAAATTGAAGTGAACCGAGGATAAGTTGAGGTAGAAGTAGAAGAAGAAGAAGAAGAAGAAGAACTTTGATGGTGCAACATTCGTATCAACACCATAAATTAGGCAAACAGAAATTTGAGTCAAGTTTGATATATCTGTTGGTCTCGCGCGTGCCACCCGCTTAACCCCCCACGTGGTCTCATTTCATCCCATTTACCGCAAATACATCAACTTTCGCATCGGATCCTTCCATAAATTACCCTCGACGCGGCGGCATAATCTCGCTTAAACTCCGTTGCTAATTAAAACGGGCAACAAGCGCGCGCGGCAGTTTCTCGCGCGCGCAATCGGCCATCCCGAAACGGGGTACTAACCCCCCCAAACCCCCCCAAACCCCCAGCCCGGGAACACGGCAATAAAGGCGAGGCGAGTAAGGTCGCCCGGTGATTTTAATCAGAGCCGCGCGGGGCGACTGTGAGAAAGGCGCGCGCGCGCGCGCGCGCTTGGCTTTTACCGAAAGGAAAAAGGCTTGCCGTGTTTTTGCGGTGTTTTTGCGCCAATGACAATTCGCGGAAACACCTTCGTTACAATGGCGGGAGACGACGGGCTGCCTCTTCTTCAATTAACGTCGGAATCTGGTGATTACGGACAGCCGTGTGGAACTCGCCGTAATTACCAACCTCTTCCACTATTTGCGTGACAAACTCCTTAATCGCCTCCACGCTCGAATTCCCCAGCGGCCATTTTTGACGTTCGGGGGGTGGTCCACGCGGGCGCGCGCGCGCGTAGAAAATTAAACTTTCCGCACGGCCGGCCGCGTCTCAATTTCCCCCGCGCGCGCGAAATTTGATTAAATTAACGGGCCGACCTTTATTTCTTCCTCCTTTCTTTTCATTTAGTTTTTTTTTTTCTGCTTCCTCCCCTCCTTCTTTCGTTCCATCGTCGCGCGCCACCCAAGGTGACTAACAAATTAATAATCCATCCGTTGATTCCTCTGACCTGACCCCCCACCCCTCACACCCCTCACACCCCTCACTCCATTTCTACCATCACGACATCAAAATTCGATCTCCTTAATGCGAGTTTAATTAAACGACCGCGTGCGTTCGACTATCGGTTATTCAGATTTATTATTTCAAAGACATTTATTATTCGCCGTGCGTTCGCCCGCTTATTTTCTTGTATTTATCCTACGTGCCTCGCGATTCGCTCAGCTCGCTTGTCACGCCCGCCAGACTACAGTTGCCCTTTTACCAAATCACCCTTTCCCAAGTAGAAATTCAGCATTGGACTAGATATGGCCCTGATTGGTTTTCCACGTTTCCAAATCGGGCACCGATTTGGTCTCCAAACAGGGCGTTGTATCAGCTCGTGTTACGCTTGGTAGTATAAGATCCCAATGAGGAACCGTTGTTCAGGTATTCCACGTTTCAGCCCCATTGGGGTCCTGTAGGTGATAGGGCATGCCCAATTTCATTTCTAATAGCGTTGGGAAATTGTTGGAATTTCTCGTTTGATCAGCATCATCGCGACTATTTCGGTTTACGTTAACAATTTGTTTGTTGCCGGTCGAATTATAAGGTTTCGCTGGTGAATTATTCGTTAGTGGCGCCACACTGACATTTGCACTTTTCAACGGTTGCTGTTTTAGAATTCGCCCAATTGTCGATGAATTTTTTTCTTTTTTTTTTGCATTTCACCGGCTTTGCCCCGGATAATGACTGTCCACTCAATTTGATATGGAAAGTCTAGTTGAACGCGATTCGCCTGATAATTGCCCGTTAGTCGAATACGGTCCATTATCTTTGCGCGGAGGGAAATGCTTTTTCAATGAATCCAATTTCAACGATTTTTCACGTTTTTCGTCATATTTCCAATTAGAACAATTAAATTTTTTTTTTTTTTAGGAAAAAAAAGATTTTAGTCGAGATACTTTTGAATTATTACCGTGGTTAATTTAAAAATTGATTCTAAAATGTCGGGTTTATATTTTGTGCGAAAAAAAAAGTTAATTAATAAATGATTTATAATTTCTAAAAGTCAAGATTTGGTTATAACTCGTGTATTAAAAATGTTATATTTCATACTTTCGTTACATTAAACCAGCGTTTTAATTGAAAAAAAAAAAAAACAAACAAACAAATACATAGATGAAGTCTATTGAAATAACTTTTTTTTTCCACGAAATTGTTACTTAAAAATTAAAACAATATGATGGAAAAGAAGGTACTTTGGCTTTAAACTATTTAATAAATTTCAATACAAGCTTATAACAGTGTTAGCATAGAGTGCATTGACGTAACTCGGCATGAACGGATTTAAGCTAAGTTGATACTTATTATTAATTAACACCCAAATCTAATTCCACGGTGCTGCTAAACTGAATTAAACTTGACATCTAAATTGATTAAAACTTTTCATATATTAATTGACAGTTGAACAGTTGGCTTCGCGAGGAGTCTTAATTATCTTCTACATTTCTTATGTTAACATTGATTATGAATTGGGTGAATTTAGATGCGCAATTGAATTTATTCGACCTCTTTATACGAGAGCGAGACAGTCATTTGACAACCCCCCCCCCAAAAAAACCGAAGAATTGAATCGTTTGTAACATTGAGCGTGTAAAAAGGCTTTTTTTGTTATTTTGTAAATAAGAAAAACACTTTATAGTTGTGTCATATTTCAATACCTCGAATTCCTTCTCGGATTCGTCTAAAAATCCCCTTAATTTCCCTCTCTTTGGCGAACAGTTGCTCGCAAGAAATCAAAAGAGAGATTGATAATAAGCCCGCGTACCTCCCCTCCCCCCCCCTCTCCCACCCCTTTTTGGCTCGAACCGCATTCATCAAAGAGTTTCGACGAAAGCCCACTAATAGCTGCACAAAAGCAGGCGCCCTAAACACCTAATGAGAATACGCTACCAATTATGTCTCAACTGCATCCCTTGCCCCGTCGTGGCCTTTGAAAGTGGCGCGCACGCCAAATTGGCCCGTCTGTATTTTTCACCGTGAGAGCGGGGTTCGATAGCGCGACCCCGCTTATTGCACCCGCGCGGGGCCCCTCTTTGGCCCTCGAGCTCTGCGCGTCGCGACGCGCCTTTGAAGCTCCGAGCGAAAGATTTTTCCGAATGACGGATTAATAAGCCGCCTGCGGGGGATGGGCTAGTAGGTGATTAACCAAGTCCCGCGAGGATCCTAGTAAGAATTGAATCCGGGTAAAATCCGGGGGCCCTAGGTAGGTAAATTCGTTTTCGACTTAGGGCCTAGTCATTGCCATGGTTGGTTCCTCTAGACAAATATTTTTTACATTACTGATTTGGCTAATCATTGACATTTTACCTGAAAAAAATTGTAAAATATTTATATACATCTTTTATCAATTATGTAATTTTAAATGTTACCAAAGTGGGCATACCCACTCAACCTAGTGACAATTCTTACTAGGGGAAATGGCGGGGCTCACTTTATCCTGCGGCTCGTCAGATGGCGCAGCGGACTAATAAATAGCCAAAGTTGGGCGCCCGTTAATGCGGCCTCCTGCCGTATTAAGCCGCGGCGAAGTCGGCGAGCGCGCGCTTTCGCCACGAGTACACACATATTGCGTCGTCCCGCGGCGCGCCCCAACGAGGCAGCTACCGGAAAAGCCGCCGCCGCTGTCCTTTGTAACGAAGCGAGACAGGAAAGTTGCCGCCGCCGCCTCCCCCCTCCATGCCCCCGCCCGCGCTCCATTTGCATAGGATTTACCTAAATTTACTCCCTATCCCGTCGACGACGCTGAGAGAGCGGCACGTCGGTGTTCGTAAATTGGCGCTGTCGCGTTCCGAGGGCGAATGCAAAGACGGTGCCTCATGATAAAATAACTATTTGTTCGCAACACGCTGAAAGCAATATTACACGGGTCTAAGTTTGCGCAAGTTTAAATGGGATTTGGAAATTTGGCACGGGCTTCCGCGCGCGGAGAGCTAACAATTATGCCGGCTTCTCTCATCGTGGACCCGGCGCGAAACACCTTCTTTTTTTTTTTTCTTTCTTTTTTTCCAGCTTATTAGGCAAAGGGGAGAGTTGCCTTCGAGATCCCGCAGAAATTAGGAATACTCGTTGTTGAATAGTAGTGTTAGACCGTGGCGTTAAAAAATTTCAACTATCAATGCAAGACGTTTTCAAGATGCAAATTGGCAACCATTTTGTTTGTCTCTAGTTTTGTGTCCTTGAAAATGTAAACCAACGGTTGTTTGCTTTCTCAACGTGATTTTCTACACGGTTGTTTATTTATATTTTTCATTTCAACTTTGTTTTATTCTTCATTTCCATAAATTATTAACTTCTCTTGAATACGTAGTGGAGGATGATTGGTCAACTGAATTAATCGAAAAAAGTTTCTTCATCTAATCCAGTTGTTTGATGCAGTTTTTATAATACTAACATCTATAATTTGTTAATTAATAAAATAATTTTGATGCTGAATTTGATGCTCCAGATTTGTATAACGAAATTTCGCATCAAGCAACAAATATATTATAGGGTAAAAACTTATTTAGCATCATAATTGTATTAGTACCGCTAATCGAGGGGAAACGACTTATGGAGCTCTACGCAATTTGCAAACATTATTTTTAGCCCCATTTTCCGATAATAATAATCAACTGTGCTGCAACTATTATTGCATTCCGCAGTTTCGTTGGTTCCACCCCTCCCTCCCTCCCACCCTCCTTCTCTCTCTCTCTCCTCGGTCGTGTTTCTCCTTTAACCTTTTCAAGGCGAGCATGAAACCGTCGGAGAAGTATCCGTCGTTAAAATTCAAAGAAGACACCGGTGACTCTTCACCGGGGAACTTTACTTGGCACCTTCTTTCGCTGCGATTCCTTAATTATTTTATGGGCGATCTCGTGAGGGCTTTTACTGTTCTCTCCCGCTCGTCCTGTACATAAAAGCCCCGGTACCGTCGCGATAACGATGAGATAGGTAACTGGTTTTTCTCCGAGAATTATCGAGTGCCGGTGAAAAATTAACCGTCATTGCTCTCTACTCGCCACCCCGGGAAATCTCATTTCAAATATGCTGCAATGATTTGCACGTTCGTCGTAATATTATTCAAATAATTTGGAAAATTGACGCGATGGAAATGTTGAAACTTGGGGCCCATCCTCGTAGTGCCGTACCACTTTTACCACAGATATAGAGTAGTAGATTCGTATAATTGTTTCGTGCTAAATTTTAAATGTAAAGATTTTTCTTTGATTTATTTATTTATTTTTATTTTTTTTTCATTCAATTCATATTTGTTTAATGATAAATGATAAAAGGTGAAAGAAAAATGATAAATAATGTGTGACAAACTAAAGGTGATAGATGATAAGTGAAAAAATGATAAATGATGAATGTTCATTGAAAAATAAGCACAGGAAGATGAGAAATGGCGAGTGACGAACGATAAATAAACAACAAACGGTTAGCAGTAATAAATGAGTTACAGTTGTTAAGATTATTCAAGTATTTTTCGGTATAACTTGGAAATTGACAATCATTCAGAGTATTACTTATATATTAGTAGCTACATGGAAGTGACAAATTTCAACGTTTTCGTTGCGTGACCTTTTGTTATATTTAATTAAATTCATTTTCAAGTTTGCCTTTTTTTCACGATTTATTACGAATTTTTCGTGTCCTGCTGTTGAATTTGCAAATAATTTATTTTATATTCATATTTTTTCATTTATATATCAGTACATAAATAATACCCTAGCATAAATGAAACATATATGGTCAGTATATGTTTCAACATTTTTATATAATAAAATAAAAACTAATGATAATATTCTAGCCACGTAGTGTTTAAACAATTTCCTTATATTAAAACTCATTTTCACTATACATCAACCATATATGGATAGTATATTGTCTCAATTATTGTCATATATAAGTTTTCCATTTTCTTATATGAAGAAATTGTTAAAACCCATATTGACCGTGTATGTTTCAGTTTTGCTAGATTATAATTTGACTACCTTTCGTTACCACTTTACTACTATTCATGTTATCAGCAAGAAATAATCTGATCATTCATCATAATTCATCCTTGCATCAACATTTGTCAAACAAGTTCCGAAAAGCCTCAATAACTGTTTGGAATGGCTGCAACTGAACCGCTGTTTCTTATTGTTTGATAAAGTGGCAGAAGCCAGCGCGGCATAAATATAAGTGTCAGACGGCGGGAGCACTGAAATCTCCGGACTTTTTTAAAAGCCACTCGCTTTGTAATTCTCGATTATTGCTTTCAGTGGCGGGGCTTCTCTCAATGTTTTAATGATTGCAACGTGACATGATGAAACCGAGGGGGGTTCAATTAAGCGCACCCACCGCGCATCACGACGCCTGATACTAAAGTAAATAGAGAGTGCTTTAAGCAACTACCCCAATCCCTTCGTCTCACTTTTAAA
>JABFPN010005783.1:0-12527 GCA_022817305.1 Leptoteleia sp. ZL-2020
ATTGGTTATTTCTATTCGGTTGTTTCGGTTGTAACCTGCCTTAAACTGTATACAATTATTAATGAATTAAGCAAGTTTAAATTTCCCGCCAGCGATATTCAGTTATTATTGGTTAAACAGCGAACCGGATATAGCGTTTCAATAACGAAACAAATGGAACATTTCTGATGAAAATGTGGAAGAAATTTTTATGAAAATGGGAATGTGGAAAATGTGAGCGTCGAGTGTATAAATTTACATTAGGCGTAAACCGAACTGTTCTAATCGTTCTGTTAACAAAACAATAAAAAAAATGTCAAGTTTAATATGTTTTAAATATAAACCTTTATATTGATAATTATTATTATTTACATTAGATAAGTAACCTTTTTCTATTTTTAAAACATATTATTATCAAACGTGATTAATAATCACTAATAACCTGATAGGCCTTGTAAGGAAATTTTAAAAAAATACCCTCTCATTTTGGCATACCTTCATTTAGTATCATCGATGAAGTGTGTATGCTTATGGGAGGAAAAGAAAACCTCTGTGAACTAATGCCTTCGGAGTCCACACAGTTCAGTCTGGATCCATCTCTCAATGTTCACTACAGACACACATATTTTTTCTCTCTCATGAAAATGGATTGTTAATATGGTTCTTGAAAAATGAATTATCAAATAATCCAACCATTGCATTATTTTAGGACTTTTGGTTCAAACGGATTACGCAACGGCGCTAATAAATCTGCTGGTGGACAGCAACGTGGATTCAACTCCAATGGCAATGGTTATGGATCTTCGTATCGCGGAAAAGGATATGGATCATCGTTCCGTAACAACGGATATGGCGGAGGTCGGCAAAATAATGGCAATTCTGTGGGTCAAACTCTGCGTAAACCTAATTGGGAGGGCGAAGAACTCCAGCCTTTCCGCAAAGACTTTTACGTGCCCCATGAAAATGTAACGAACCGTCATTCGCGCGAAGTTGAATTATATCGTGATCAACACAAGATCACTCTAAAAGGTAATAAGGTACCGAACCCGATTCAATTTTTTGAGGAAAGCAACTTCCCGGATTATGTGATGCAAGGCATCAAAAAGCAGGGTTTTAGTCAACCAACCGCCATTCAGGCCCAGGGTTGGCCCATCGCCATGTCTGGAAATAATATGGTGGGTATAGCTCAAACAGGTTCGGGCAAGACTCTTGGTTACATGTTGCCTGCTATTGTGCACATCAATAGCCAACAACCGCTACACCGAGGCGATGGACCAATTGCCCTGGTGCTTGCGCCCACTAGGGAATTAGCCCAGCAAATTCAAACTGTAGCCAGTCAATTTGGCTCATTGTCTTATGTGAGGAGCACGTGTATTTTTGGTGGCGCCTCCAAAGGGCCTCAAGCTCGCGATCTCGAACGTGGTGTAGAGGTTTGCATAGCTACTCCTGGTCGCCTCATTGATTTTCTTGAAAGAGGAACCACCAATTTACGCAGGTGCACCTATTTAGTTTTGGATGAAGCTGATCGGATGCTTGACATGGGCTTTGAACCACAAATCAGAAAAATTATCGAGCAGATCCGACCAGATAGACAAGTGCTTATGTGGTCTGCCACGTGGCCCAAAGAAGTGCGCAATCTTGCCGAAGAATACCTCGTTGACTACATTCAGTTGAATATCGGATCGTTGTCCTTGGCTGCGAATCACAATATTTTACAGATCGTTGATGTTTGCCAAGAAGAAGAGAAAGAAGCAAAGTAAGTTTTAGATAAAAGAAATTAAATACGCGTCACGGTCATTACGACCTTTATTTTAAATCTTTTAAAATGTTAAGTCCTTCAATGAATTGCCAGGATGAATTTTTTTTATTATGAGAAGTTGTGATTCCAATACAATTTTACCTCTAAGAAGATCTGATCATTAAAGAGATATTAGATTTTTGTTAGTTGTTGTTTCTTCCCAAACTTTATCTATGAAATTATTTATTTTACAGACTAGCGAATTTACTTGAAGAAATTGGAAATGAAAATGAGGAGGGTGGCAAGACTATTATTTTTGTTGAAACTAAAAGAAAGGTTGAATCCATTACCAGAAATATAAGAAGATATGGTTGGCCAGCAGTTTGTATGCATGGTGATAAGTCTCAGCAAGATAGAGATTACGTTTTAAGAGGTAAATATTCCTTTTCTATTTTCATTGCTTTTAAATAAGCTTATAAAGAATTTGCTGCGGTTATATTTTTGTTCAGAACTAATAAGTAAAACTAGTTGCCCTGTACCAATAATTGAGTGACTATTTGATGTTACAATAGGATACAAATCTTGCAATTTTAATGATCCAATTAAGTAATAAATATTTTTCGTTTTTATTACAGAATTTAGGAACAAGAAAAATTCTATTCTTGTAGCAACTGATGTTGCTGCGCGTGGATTAGGTAAGTACAATTATAGAACGTATAGATGAAATGAAAAATTAAACGATTAGATGGAAACAAAAATATTCCTTGTTATTCCTTGTTAGATCGAAAAGGTTAAATGCAGGAATAAATTAGGGTGAGTGGCGATGTGTAGCACAGACTGGTTATACGAACTAATCGATGCCTAACTCGTGAAAATTCCCATCATTCCTTTCAATGATTCCCAATTTTTTTCTTTTTTTTTTCTTTTTAATTTTGAACTTGCACTATTTCATCATTTGTAACAATAGTAATCAACATATTTACTTCAAGATGCACATTACATGAATCTAAATAAAACGCGTTAATAATTGTTTTGGCTATCAATATGTTTGAATTTCACGGTATATACAAATTTCACAATTTGTGTACGCAATTTGTCGTGAATTATTTATAATAATTCTATTTGATATTTTGTGGTAGTTAATATTACATTCAATAAAAAGTGTAATAGATAATTCGTTTGAGTCACTTGAATTTCTTTTTTACTCAAGATTAGTCATTATTGTAAACTTAACAAATTTGTGTTCGAGATGCTGCGCATAATAATACAATTTTTTGCATGGTAAAAGATGGACATTAGATTATGATGTAATAATAAAAGTAATCTTATAATCTTTCGTAGTTAACTATTGAAAGTAAATTCTTAATATTTGCTGTCATAAGCGTATGAAAACAAGCAGAAAACAATACATACAGCTTTCAATTAAATGCTAAGGAAATTAAATTTTATTTTATTGCCAATTTATTTTTATGTGCCAAATTTATTCGTTTGATTTAAATGTTTGCCTTGGAAAACAAATAAAGTTTATACTTTTAATTTTACAAACCCTATTTCAACGTGTACTTGAATAATAATGAATTGATAAGTATTCTGTTGACCAAAGAAATGAGAAAGTTGACAAATACAAAAGTAAAAAGAAGTCAAATGTGTAGGCATCTTATTATTAATGTTAATCAGTCTGGTTATCTTTTGTTTTAGAGGCACATGATGCACAGATTGCGTTGAGTGTGCGATGAGGATACTTTTGAACCATGTGAACCATGGCTCACTCACTTGTCTGTGCGGTAGAAACAAAAAAAAAGCTTGAAACACGTGTGCCTCCATGCATTATATTGTTATAAATGGCTGAGTGAAAAAAATCTTAAGTGCAACTAAAAAGTAAAGTTGGAAAAAAAATTATTAACAGAAAATGGTTATGGTGAAACAGAGCGGAATTTTGCGACATTACTATACACCATTCATCGCACGTACAAAGACATGATTATTCAGCCTATGCAAAATAACAATCGATTAAATTTGCTACTATCGCTACTCGATTGGGATGTTACGGGACAGGACATTGCAATCACTGAACTTGCATTCGAGAATAACATCGCAGCGATGGTGGCAACCGAAATGCAAAGTTCAGCGGTGACATGGTTTGTATTATCATGACACAGCTAACATAATGTTCATACACATGTCGAGTATGTTTTTAATCCCAAAATATTTATTTTCATTTAATTAACAATTTCAAAATTGTTTGCGCTTTTTTAAACATGTATAACAAAAATACTCTAATATATTTTACCAGGATTACAATTTTTTTAATAAATTGAGAATGTTTTTATTACAATTTTTCTTATACTTGATTAGAAATAGGGAATTTATGTCAGGTAATATTTGCTTGAAAATTAAAGTCAAATATCAGTCAATCACTTTACAGATTTTGTATTTCGAATTAATCTTGTTGACATGTGATATATGAACATAAAAATAATGAAAAATGAAACAATTAACTTTTTTTTCTTTTTTTTTTTTTTAAATTTATTCAATTGGATGAAGAGATTTTAACGCTTGAATCATAAGTGGTATGCTTTTGAAATTAGCTGTACAATGTTATTTGTCTTGTAACTTTTCATAACTCTAAAAACTTTTTAAGTATATTTGCACGTTGTTCATGATCAAATATACAAAACTAAATTTTATATAAATTCCTTAATCAAATATACATTAAATCATTTTTTAATTCTTTTTTAATACTTTTGTACATTTATCAAATTAACCCTGGAACAAACTTGTATTTTTAAGTTTATTGATACAATTAGAAACATCTCTTTAACAAATTAAACATCATGGCAATAAATAAAGTCAAATATTTACAATAGCAAAGTTGCGTAAGATTTAAAAATATTTAAAGCGTATTTAAGGGGTTAATTATTTTGTTAAATGTACTGTAAATCAAAAAGATAAACACGAAAAAAAAAAAGAAAAAGAAATAAAGAAAGAATTTTTTTTAGACGTCGATGATGTTAAATATGTAATAAACTTCGATTACCCACAATCATCTGAGGACTATATTCATCGTATTGGACGCACAGGTCGATGTGAATCGACTGGTACCAGCTACGCATTCTTTACACCTCAAAACTGTAAACAAGCCCGTGACCTTGTAAATGTTTTGAAAGAAGCAAATCAGACCATAAATCCTAAACTTGCTGAACTTGCTATGAAAAGTGGTGGAAATAGTGGCGGGGGCTGGAATAAAAGTAAGTCTACAAAACTATTTTTATAATTATAACCAATGTTACTGCATGTTATTATTAATTTTTAATTCTACTACAGCGTAAGTATTAATAATTAAATTATTGTATTCACAGTAATTTATGATTTTTAATTTTTAATATTCTTAATAAAATTTAATCAATTTTTTATAATAGTTTTGTATATATTGGATACATAAATGAAAAATTTATATAGTTTAACTCATTATAAAAATTAAATTAAATTTAACAAATATTGCATAATTTTATTACTGTTGTATAAAAATTATTATACTGTAATAATTTGTACTTTTCAATGTTCTTGTACAAATAGAAATTTTGCATGAAAAAATACCCTCTCATTTTGGCATACCTTCATTTAGTATCATCGATGAAGCGTGTATGCTTATGGGAGGAAAAGAAAACCTCTGTGAACTAATGCCTTCGGAGTCCACACAGTTCAGTCTGGATCCATCTCTCAATGTTCACTACAAAGCCATCTCCATTTAGTAGATGAAATTTATCACAGCAAAGAATTTTCTATAATATAATGTGTATATTTAATTTTTTTCAGATCGTTATGGGTATGGATCAAATAGACGTGGACGAGAAAATACCTTCTCTGGAGTGCACAAAAGATTTGATGAAAAGAGGAGCAGCTTTAATTACAGTTGATTTGCCAACACTTCATAAATAATCAACAAAATTGACCTACAAATAATTCAACACACATCCAACTTGAGTTTGAATGTAACTGTATTATCGAAACACTTTGTTTGTTGTAAATTCATTTACAAATTTGTTTAGGTCAATGTACTATTTCCTTTACAAAATTTTGATGTCAAGAGAAAAAACTGCCTAGTATTCGTTTAAAATAATACAGGAATTTTGTCTTTTCAATTACTCCAACACTGTTTTTATATTTATGTACTAGGTTTTTATAATTTGTTGAAAAAATTATAGTTTAAATAAGTAGATGAATTGAATTAAATATCGTGGCACAAATGGCGCCTTTTTGTGCATTATTCTTTAACTGGAAACACAACACTGATAATGTTTTTTTTAGAATTCGGATAGATAAAAATCAACTTTGAAGTAACATTTAAAATCAAAAAAAAAGTATACTATAAGCTCCCATTTTCGCTATTCTCATTTTCCACAGATTTTATACCTCAATTTCGTTGGAAATGTTTAACCAATAATAACTGAATAACATGTGCGCAATTGCGCCCCAACGAAAATGAGATCGTTTCTGGTCTTGAACAGAACGAAAATGAGAGCTTATACTGTAACATGAAATTAATTAAGTTTCATAAATCAAGCATAAAATTATTATCTAATTGATTCAATTAATAGTATCAATTGGTAGCATTCTTTCAAACTTTTATTATTATTATTTTTTTTTGTATAATCAGGAGCTTATTATTTTTCTCTATCTGTTTTACTTAAGTAGTCTGAAAACAAGTATGAAGAATTTCATTTCCATGAAATATTCATTGCTGTAAATATGAATAAATATTGTATTACTGTGACAAAACTATTGTATGTGATGTTCACAATTTCTTGTAGATATAATACAAATCTGTAAGAGAACGTTCTTTACATTGGTCCAGTATTGGAAAGCTTGCAGAAAGTTTCTTCGGGATATTTAAAAAATAACGACTGCACTTTTTTCATTTAAAGGGAGCATTAATTTGAAATACTGTTAAAATGTTGATTTTTATTATAATACATGTCAGAATTACCTGATTGCAAGAAAAGTACAAATGCTTACAGTGAATAATGAAATGGTTCAGTTATTTAAAGTCCAAATAAACGGAGAGTAAAAAAGCTAGTTCTGCAAATTGATACGTGAGAAAAAGATTATTAAAAAATATTATCAGTTTGGTCCGACAACTCTGCTTAGTCTAGCTGTCATTATTACTACTACTACTACTACTAACACTACTTTAAATGAGCAAGTCATTCTTTTCTCCCTGTGTATCTGTTATGCATTACGATAATATGTGAAATTTAAAGTCCCGAAGTTTTAATTATTATTATTATTTAATAAGTGAAATGATACTTGTAACTGTGATCATCATAAATTTTGTAACGATTCAATAAATTTTTGTCAAGAACACGAGTTTTTGTTTTAACAGTAAACGCGTTTAAAAACGACAGTTTTTCCAATTAATAAATATTTCCCATAATGGGACTGTGATTGCAATTAATTTTTTGTTTTAGAATTATGTTTGTATTTGTTTAGATTTTGTATGTTTTACTGTCAATATCGTATTTACAGTGAAATTTGCAAAGCTTATTAATGCCAAATAATTATATCGATGTAAGAGAATAGCAAAGTCTTAATTTAGCAAGATAAACAAGGGGGAATGGGGCGAATTCAAATGGTACGACTTGGACAAAAGTTGTCATGTCAATCAAAGCGGTCTACTGTTAGAAATGCCTTCGCGACTAAAGATGAATGATTAAGGTTGCGTGTTGTACCAATGGCCAAGTATACAGAGGTTGAACAGGTCTCAAGTATGCAGAGGTTGAGTTTTCGGTCTCAAATATTACACCTGAATATTTTTTTTTTATCCCAATGTTGCCTAGATCAATCGTTTTATTACTGAATCATGAAAACGTACTTCTTGATTTCTAGAATAGACCCTTGAGCAGTTCAAGATTATTGAGCAGTGGCATCATTATCAGTCACAACAATATGTCAAGCTCTATGGACCCGTTGATCTCTGGTAACACTAGGTACTGTGGAAGGGAAAACTAAAAGCTTTGCTATTGTTTTAAGATATAAAGAACACGATGAAAATAGGCAAATACATCCTGCCTTACAAGATTAGCATCGGAATTAAATTTACATTATAATTTAATTAAACCTACTTAGGCGTCAAAGAAGTATTGTAAACTTCAGATAATCAAATTTTGATTATGTAATAAAGATAAATGTTGAGATTATAATTGTCAACCAAAGAAACAGTTCAGTTTTCAATCTTTTCCCATTCGTTTAGAAGTATGCTCTCTTTGTAAAAATACATACAATACAATATACGTTTAATTCAGAAAAATATGACAAATACTGGAGAATTTATTTAGAAGTAATTAAAAGTTGTTTAATATTGTTCTGACAATTTTTAATACAATGTTTTTATTAACCCAGTCAAACGTTGCATTTAAAAATCAATTCACAGTGAATTCGATATGAATTGATTGCGAAATTCATGTTGCCTGGGGATAAGTAGATTCAGATATGTAAACAGAAAGATCCCTCGTAAGGTGAAATAAAATAGTACATTGTGTATCTAGTGTGTCATGGGATCTATTGTATACGAGTGTGATGGCTGCACGAGCGAAGCGAGTGCAGCTAATACACGAGTTTGCAAGTCCCCATGACACGTGGTGCACATAGTACTTTTTGTCCGACCTACGGTGAAAACAAGTCCGTGGTGACTTTATTATTACGAACGAGAATACGTTCGGCATACGGAAAAGTAATGCATCAAACGACCATGTTCGTTTGTTTTCAGATTGCGCATGCGCAAATATAGCCGTGTGCAATCTGACATTTTGCGTACGCTACGCATGCATGCAATGACGAGTTTTCACCGTAGGTCAGACAAAAATGTAATAATATTGCGCACTCATTCCGCCTGAAGCAGATTGCTTTTCAAAAACGCTGATATAAAATACATTATATAACGAATAAAAAATTTAAATATTAAAGTCGAGTTATTCATTTGTATTTTGAAAAAATACAAAACGAAAATGTCCTATACTTTGTAATGTTGCAGTCAGAAAATATGATAAAATATTTTGCATTTTATTTTGGAGTATTAACAAACTGAAAAATGAAGATACAGAAATTATCCCCACTACCTAATACTGCTTGTTGTATAATATGTATATTATTATGTAACTAGTATGAGACAACTTTAACATCCTTTCGAGTACAATTATTCTTTCAAGTTCTATCGTTTGGATATAATTTCAATGAGTCAATTTTTTTATCCTGATTTCAGCGCCATCTGAAATCGTGACACTTCGAATTAACTGACGTTTATTTAAGTAAACGTAGCTCTTGGTCTACTAATACTTATCAATATTAAATAAACAAAAAAATTAATAATAAAACTATGTTATGTTCTAGTTATGATGGAACAGGTTTTTTCACAGCTCGATCTTCAGATTTTTTGGCAATAACAAAACTATAATGTTAAAAATACTGATCAGAATATTTATGTTATTAAAAATTACAAATTATGAGCAAAACCTAATTTGACAGAATATAACATTATAGTACCTTTCATTTTATTATATTGTAGTAATTCCTCTTGTGTCAAATTTGAGGAGACTGGTCGTACGTTTATTTAAAATTACACACATTTGTTATATATATAATATATATTAAATCTAAGTTAAAGAAAAAGTGAAAATTGATTATCGATTAAAGAAAATCGATAGAATTATAAGAACGATTAAGAAATATTTTTTTCATATTTTTGTTTAGTAATCTGATTAAGCATTTCGTTTAATATATTCATAATATAATCATTTAAATAAGCTTTGATGTAAAGTAAAAGGGCAGTGGCAGAGCGCCAAGAGGGCACGCTTCAATCATCTAATCTAGTTTTTAGTGAAAAAGGAATTAATAAATTATAGGAGCATCTTCAATGTAATTTCTTATTATATTTAAAAAAATATTGAATGTAATTATTATAACTTTAATTTTAAGCATTTGCCCACCAAGAAAGGAGTCCTAAGCCTGGTTCATCTATTGCACCCTGCAAAAACATAGTTCATATGATATTAAAATTCTAATGTGAATAACAATGCAACACTTCTATACTACATAGAAAACTATTACAATTTATTTCTTTAAAGTAAAATTTCTAGCCTAGAAAAGGAATGATGTTGTTGAGTAATTTAGGTTTAAATTAATTATAAAAAAAAGAAAAAAAAATGGAACTTACAGATATAACATATGGTGCTATGGATTTTGTTTCTGATGTTTGTCCAACTTCTCCAACTTCTGGTCCATTAGGTGATGTTTCCGTGAACTCTTCACTGACAACTCTAAATCGAATACTTTCGCCTAAAAATTAAAAATGATCGATTTAGAAAGAAGTGAAAAAAATTGAGACTATTATTAATATCAATACAAATGTTGTTCTTGTAATAACATTGTACTCGCAAGTGGAAGATGTAAAGTTTAGTCACACCATCATGTGTATATGTACATGTATGTTTATGCATATATATAGTATATGTATGTTTACATACATATATCTATATCCATGTTTGGTTTTAACATTGTTTCATTTCCATGCCAGTTTTTGTCTAATTATTATTGTTCATAATAGTATATTATTTGAGGAGGAAATAATATCTTCACCTGCCACTTGCAAGACCAACTTGAGAACATTTATTTTTGAATTGATTGTGGCATTTTATTTGTTATAAACAATTATGTTGGTGGTGTGAAAGACCGCTTCTCAGGTAAATAATTAGATATACTGCACACTAGGTCAACAACGCTAATTTTAAGTATATGTATAACTCTGGTGATACATTTGTACATGTGGTATTGTTAGTACTTTTTTAACAATTTACCTTCATCCATAAATAAATCATGCTTTTCACCATCTCCAGTGCTATATTCCCAAACCCATACTTGTTCACTTTGATCAAACCTAGATGGATGTTGAAGTTTATGTGGAGGGATAACAATATCTTCAAAAAATCCTAATGATACTAGAACAAATAATATAAAAAATATGGAATGTAAAAATTTCTCTTATATTTTGATATAATTAATAAATATAGTGACACAAGGTCTATTTGTTATTTAATAAATAATAAAAAGAATTATTATTAAAAAAGTGTTTTAATTTTATTATTTATTTTTGCTCTTTAATTGCTTGGGAGTGATATTTTAGTTACTTATGATGTATCTGTTTTAATTTGCATTTAACTTGAGCTGTAATTAAATGAAATTTACCATGAACACCTTCTGCACTGCAAGATCTAATTTTTCCTATCAATATTTCTTCCATAAAAGGTCTAAAAACCATGTAACGAAATGTGACTTTGGTATGCGACGAACCATCCCCAGGAAAAATATACGAATCTTCAATTGTTAAAATGTCATGCAAGGCAATGCAGAGGCCAACGTTTAAAAAAACCTGCAACATACAGAGTCAATAATTGATAATAATATTAACCTTTCCAATAGGAATGTTTATTATAAGCTAAAAATTTATTTTTTATACATCTTTATTTAATAAATCACATTACTATATATATGTATATATACATTTGACGAGTTTGATTTTTTGCAGATTGATACCAATGATACTTAAATATAATGTATATTACATATTATCTCTGACATTCAAATAAATTTGTATTAAAAAATGTTAATTTTAATATAATTGTTGCAATTAAATTATAAACTGGTACACAATATAAGATCTCAAATAAAAACTAGCACTTGATATATGTCATGTTTAAATTAGGTTCAAATTCTGTAAATATTTACGTTTCAATGAAATAAAATATAAAAAATCTACAAGTCAACAACAAGACACATGTTTTTAAAATAATGTTAAATCTAAAATAATAAATTAAATGCAAAATAATTAGGCTATAATATGAATTAATATACCAATACCTTATTGGCAAGTTTTAAATGCAATTCATCCGTAATAGCATCATTCAATTGTCGATTAAATTTACATGGAGGTATTCTCACGGTGTATTTCAAGTCCGCGAGAACAAACATCTTTTTCTTTCTCTTGCTTACTTTTTCTTTTTCGCTTGAATTGTAAACTCAAACTATACACTAAAGATGTATTGTTGTGACGTTTCAGTGATTGTGGAAAACGGAGCTTGAGAGAGTTTGAACTTACTACTACTGTAGTAACACTAGTAACTGTTTCCACGTGAGTCCGTGAGTGCACGAAAGGCAGCACGTGGGATATACTGCAAGAACGGAGCGCTCAATGATAGCGTTTTTCCTTGGTCGGTTCTGTCAGGTTCTGTAGTTCCGGAACCTACTCCAGAACCAACTGAATTATGTGTATCGAATATACAATGTACACTTATTTTATTCAAAGTGCACATTCTATATGCATGTCATGTACTAGCCCTAATGACAACAAATATTTATGAAACATTTTTCGCAAATATGTATATTATAAATATTAAAATGTCCACCGTATAATATTTATGTTATATTCCATTTATATTTCAAAATATTTATATAATATTGTACAATAATATTGCACTAAATTATGTGATATATTACATTAATATTACAAAATATTTATAAAATATTACAAAAATATAATAGTGGGAATATTTGAATATTTAAACAAATTTCTTTAATTTTTAAAATAAATATTGATAAAATATATAAATTTATGCGCTATAAGGTGTGGTGTATTTCTCTTTGTATGATAAATACATTTATCTATTTATTTATTATTTTATTAATAAACAAGGAAATGCTTCCCTAACAGAAAGAAATATTTCTGGAACGTTCGGACATATTTTATAAAAATGTTCTAATA